>SJXQ01004368.1:0-118833 GCA_006408695.1 Aepyceros melampus | reverse complement strand
ATGAGTTTGGGTGAGCTCCGGGAGTTGGTGATGGATAGGGAGGCTTGACGTGCTGTGACTCATGGGGTCACAAAGAATCAGACACTCCGAAGGGAATGAACTGAACTGAACTGAAAGTGATACAATATCATCCTCTTGCTTTCAGAGAAGTGTAGAATATGAGACCCATCTGAAACACACTATATCCCAATGAAGAACATTTCTCTACATATGAATTTTCCAAACAAACCCAAACATTTTGAACAAATTTTGAATACTCCAAGGACTGTTTGTGAAGAGTGGGCTCAAGCAAGAACATATCAGTAAAGCGGATGAATTTTAAAATGATTCCATGCAGGTATATGCATTTATATATGCCATCTGAAAAAAATATGAAGGAAATAGAAAGGATAGATTTATTCATGTTTAACAAATTTTACACACCCGTGCTAGGAGCCCTCAATTAGTTTGAACTCCTCAAACTGGGAGCCCTAAAAGGGATCGCAAAGACAAATATCATATAATATCACTTATATGTGGAATCTAAAAATGGTGCAAAGGAACTTGTGTACAAAATAAAAATAGTGTCACAGATGTAAGAAAATAAACTTATGGTTACTAGGTGGGAAAGTGAGGGAGGGGGTGATAAACTGGGAGGTTGGATTGACACATACACACCACTATATATAAAATAGCTAACCAATAAGGACTTAATGTATAGCATGGGGAACTATACTCAGGACTCTATAATGACCTATATGGGAAAAGAATCTAAAAAACAATAGCTATACGTATAACTGATTCACTTTGCTGTACAACAGAAACCAACACAACATTGTAAAGCAATTATAGTCCAATAAAAATTTAAAATGAATAAAAGGGATTGCACTGAATTTGAAGGTGCCACACACTGCGGAGGAAGCAGAATCCTGCTGCCTCCCTCCCAGTTTTTGTGTTACCAAGAAAGAAACCATTCAGTATTGGTTTCCCAGTCTGCAAAGAACATCCAGGAAAATTTACTGAGATAATTAATAATATACTTTAAAAAATTGAAAGCATCCCAATTCATCAGCAGTAGGCTAAAAGAAAACTGCTCCTGCAAGGACAGTTTTGTCCCTTTCTTCTCAATTCTTACACTCTTACCTCTATTTTTGTCACATTGAATTGATATGGGGCTCTGGTACAATGTTGATTGACAATATGATAGCATATTTCTTTATTTTTTCTCCTAATATCCATGAAAATGATTCTAAACTTCCATAATCAAGTTCAATGCTTGCTGTAAGCTTTGATAGACACCTTTTATTAGGTTAAGGGTGCCCTTACTGAAGTATTCTTAGTTAACTTGAGAATTAAAAAATTTGAATGAACTAAATGATTTTCCTGCATTATTGAGAGGTTAATAAATTGACATCCTTAATCTGTTAATAAATTTAATAAACTGATGTTTCTGATTTTCAGATAATCATGCATTCGTAAGTAAAATGCTACCTTATAATAGCACAATCTTCAAAAATGCACATAAAGTTCAAAGTTATAATGCTTTATTTAGGGGATTTATAAAATAGTTTATTTGAATCTCTTTTGTCCAACTTTGGTGTCAAAGTTATGCTAGAATAACAAAAAAATTGGAGTACTTTTACTGTTTTTCCTTCTTTCAAATGATTTATATAATAAATATCTTTTTTGGCATCTGTATGTCATTTTCACTAGAGTGCTTTTCTGTATTTACAGTTTCTCTATGTTCAGTTTCATTGTCAATGTTTGTATGTATGATATTTTCATGGTTAAATAATCATACTTGAATTTTAACAAATGTCTTGGAACAATGAAAAGTACATAAGCTAAGAATTAAGTTATGGAAATATTGGTCTGTCGCTTTACATCATATATCTGTTATGTGTGTCGTGTATGTTCAGTCATTCAGTCGTGTCCAACTCTTTGCAGCCACACAGACTGTAGTCCACCAGGCTTCTCTGTCCATGGAATTTTTCAGGCAAGAATACTGGAGCTGGTTGCATTTCCTCCTCCAGGGGATCTTCCTGACCCAAGGATAGAACCTGCGTCTCTTGAATCTCCTGCATTGGCAGTCAGATTCTTTACTACCAGCTCATCTGGGAAGCCCTCATATATCTGTTGATTCCTTATTAAGTCTCTTGTTAATTACTAATACTTTTTGCTTGTTCTACCTTTGATTTTTTTACATGTTCAATTTAGAAATTTATCTTAGTTTTTTAAATTCTTTTTTAATTTTGCTGATTCTCTGCATTGCTTCTTTGTTTTTTTTTCTATTTAATTATAAACATTATACAAGTGCAACTAATGATTAATTACTTTCTGATCTTATCATTGTTATTTCCTTCTACTTTTTAAAGGTTTATTCTTTTCCTTATCAGGCTTTTGAGTTGAAAGTCAATTCATTTATTTTCCATTATTATAATTTTAAATGAACACTTTTATATCTAGAAGCTGCTTTTAAAACATCCTATAGTTTTCATCACAATTTTCTTTTTAACTCACAAAGTGTTGAGCAATCATCAAAACAATCTGAGCTTGTTTTTGTTTTGTTCCTCTTCATTTTTAATTTAATATATTGTGCTCAATGAATATGGTTTTTATCATATTGAGTGTTTGAAATTGGCTGAACCTAGTTTTTTGACTTTATTCACATACAATAAATTAAAAAATGTTTTATATGAACTTGAAAACATCATATAATCTTTATTTTTCTGAGTCGACTTGTGTAAATGGCTATTAGATAAGTATTTTTATTTTGTTGTTCAAAACTTCTATATTGGTAAAGATTTATTGTCACTTTCATGTGTCAGTCCCTGACAGATATGCTTTAAAATTTCCACTATAATTATGTATTAGTCATTTGTTCTGAAAATTCTGTCAGTTTTACCATGACATATTTCTTCATCGAACAGCCCTCCCCTCTATCTTATTAGCTTAAAAAATTATTTTTACTTTTAAAAATAAAGGTTAAATTTATTTATAATCCGTAGCTAATTAAATTTACTGCTTCTTAAAAGCCATTTCTGTGCTCATCATTGTGAAACTTTCTTCCAAGTACATATTCTTCTAGCTGAAGTGGATACCTTAATAATTTTTATGATGAGAGTCTATGGGTAATAAACTCAGCATTTATATAACTGAAACTGTCTTTTCAAGAAAACCCCTGGAAAGAGTTGTCCACGTTATCCTGTTCGCTTCTTTCCTTCCCAGTCAGACCACTGTTACTTTCTAGTCACTGAATCTTTTCTCGTTGAGTAATGACCTCCCCTGCCGAATCCAATGCTCACGTCTCTGGTTCTTCTTCTTTGACTCGTGAGCAACACTGGACGTAGTTACCACTTCTTTATGGGACACATTCCACATTTCATCTTTATGGTGCTCTCTGGATTATCCGGCTACCTTGCTGGCCTCTGTTAGGCGGGCTCCTGTGTGTGTTCCTTCCTCGTTTCTCATTCGTACGTCGTGCATCCCTCAGGGTTCAGCTCTGAGTTGTTTCTTTTTATCTTTGTTGATACTCAGCACATGGCTCTAGCTAATAAATGGGTGCCAGCTTGTGTCTCCCATTCCAACCTTTGCCCCTGGATTCCCGATTCCATATCTAGCTGCCTTCATGAAGCCCTATTTAAATGTCTTTTGGATATCTCCTGTACAGAAACAGCCTGTTGGTTTTTCATCTGTAAACTGGCATCTGCTGAAGACAACTCCATTCTGTCAATTCCTCTAGCCAAAAACTTGAGTTATTCTTTTTTCTTCCCCTCCCCGGCTCCTCCTCTTTTTAAAAGTCATTTTGAGTACTCCCTCTGGAATCCATTGTCTCAGACATATGTATGGATAGCTCCTTGATTCTTTCAGGAATTTCATCAAATGTCATGTCTTTGGAAAGGGCTTTCTTTATGGTGCTTCATAAATGACAAGTCACCATCACTACTCTGTATCCTTCATCCTACAGTTTCTTTTTATGGCAATTACCACTTTATGACATATTATCTCTTTATTGTCTGTCCTCATAGAAAAGAAGCTTGAGAAAATGGGCTTTCCTTTTGTTTCCTGCTATATTCCAAAGTTTAGGGCAGGAGTTGAAACAGCAAACTCAAAGAAAATTATTTGCTGAATGAATAAATTATGCCTTTGTTTTATAATCGTATACAATTCTGTAATTTTAAGTTTGCAGTTATTTCCTGAAGTATTTCCAGTGTTTTATCCATTACTTTTGGCATCTGTGGTTGGCTAAAGGAAATTTCACTTGTTACTATGGTATCATTTGCTTTTATTGAAAGTAATTTATCAATTTTCAAAGCTTTTAAAATTGTCATTTAATTCTTAATATTCTATAGTTTTGCTTCTCTGTGACCTGGAGTGGATTTTAAAGTTTTAAATGAAAGGTTAAATAAATAAATAAGTAATCCATAGTATATATACTATGAGTATGTATATCATCTAATATCTAACTTTCTTTTAAAAGTTTCTTTTAAATCTGAGAATGCCCATTAGATGAATATTTTTATTTTGGTTTTCTTAAATTTTGGATGGTTCTCAGTTATTACCTTTAAAAATATTGTTACTTTACCCTTTCTTCTACTCTTTTCTTGAAATTGTTCATCCTATTTTCTGGGCCCTGATAATTTTTTTCATATTATAATAGAAAAATGCTTATTTCTCTAAAATATCTTTAAATTCTTAATTCAGAATCACTAATGTCCAGAGTAGAGTTTAAGATCTTTAAATTTCAAAAATTAAACTTTCATTTTCAAAATTGTTATTTTTTCCTTTCTATATTTTGGCTTTTGCTTTACTCTTAAGTTTGCTTTCATAATTTCTTTTTTTTTTTTTGTAATTGTGTATTAATTATGCCTTTTGTATAATTTAGACATCATAAATGTTTAGACAAAAGTCTCTGTAATATTTATAAAACAGACTTTATCCAGCTTGAATTCATGTTAAAAATCTTCAAGTTACAAATTATATATTTCATTAAGAGTTCTGGAGCTCTCTGGGTTTTTGGTGAAAAATCCTTGACCAAGGGCAAAACTTCCCAGGTTTTTCTCAAAATTTGCAGGTAACAGGACCCAGGCTGAGGGACAATCTTTAATACTGGTCTCCATGTTGATGAAAAATAGGGAAATCTTTTGATTATAGGTGAAGTTTGAATATTTGAACTTGTTTCTGTTGTATTATTTAGCATTTTCTACTTTACTAAAAGTTAGTATAGTTAAAGCTATGGTTTTTCCAGTAGTCATGTATAGATGTAAGAGTTGGACCATCAAGAAGACTGAACACTGAAGAACTGATGCTTTCAAGCTGTGGTTCTGGAGAAGACTCTTGAAGTCCCTTGAACTGCAAAGAGATCAAACCAGTCCTAAAGGAAATCAACCTTGAACACTCACTGGAACGACACTCATTGGATTCTGAAGCTGGAACTCCAATATTTTGGCCACTTGATGTGAAGAGCTAACTCAATGGAAAAGACTCTTATGCTGGGAAAGATTGAGGGCAAGAGGAAAATGGGGCAGCGAAGAGTTTGACACAACTTAGTGACTGAACAACAACATCAGTGCTTTGGGTTAGAGATGATTTCTTTATAACCCCCTTTTTTCTCGACTGAAATAGGAAGGTAAACATTATATTTTTATTCTTAATGGCTGTGTCTAAAATACCTATTTATCCCCAAATAATTAAAAAGTTAACCTTATTCTTGAAAGGTGATAAATGAAAGTATTAGTAACCCAGTTATGTCTTACTCTTTGCCACCCCATGAACTCTCACCCACCAGGCTCCTCTGTCCATGGAATTCTCCAGACAAGAATACTAGAGTGGGTAGCTATTCATTTCTTCAAGGGATCTTTCCCACCCAGGGACTGAACTTGTGTCTCCTGCATTGCAAGCAGATTCTATACCATCTGAGCCACAAAGGAAGCCCAATCTTACTTGTATTCCATGCCAAAATGTATGGAGACCTGAATCTTTAAAACTCATGTATCCTTCACTTTCCATTGTCCCATATTTCCTGCATTATTTCTGAAACACCCACATCTAGATTTTCATTAATTTCTATCAATATTTTCAATGAACAAACATGCTTGCTATATTAATCATTTGATATTTTGCATGCCTGCCACTCTTTCCTTCTATGAAGCTTTGGGAGATATATTATATTCAAAATATTGACTGCCTCTTCTACCATAGAACTGTACTTTCCCCCTCCTTATGGGAAACTTGTTTTGCCAAGAACTGGGAGCAGAAGTACAAAATATGTTGCTGCTGAGGAGCTGAAATTCTGAGCTTGCTCTGAGGGCCTCTGGATCTGGAGCACAGAGGATGTGGGGCTAAGCTCCAGTTACACACAACCTTTCTTGGTAGTAAAGCCTAGCCTCTCCCCAGCCTCTCTCTTGAGAGACTATGATACATAAATTGCCTTTTAATAGCTCTCTCCCTAACAGTTTGCTTATGGTAAAATCCTGTAGTCTTTGCCTGAAAAAAAAAAAGTTTATTTTGCTTAAATGTTTTCTTTCTTTAAAGGTTTCAAATTTAATACTCACACTTTCTCCATAGTTATAAATTGCATAAATGTATAAACTACAAAAAATTTGGTTATAATTCAACTCAACACAAAAACTTTCAAATTGAGAAGGTTCCTCCATTATTATTATCTTTACACTTTTGAAGACTACTGGCTGGTTATATTGAAGTACAGTTTAGCTGCTCAGTCATGTCCAACTCTTTGCAGCCCCGTGGACTGCAGCACGCCATGCTTCCCTGTCCATCACCAACTCCTGGAGCTTGCTCAAACTTATGTCCATCGAGTCGGTGATGTCATCCAACCATCTCATCCTCTGTTGTTCCCTTCTCTTGCCTTTGATCTTTCCTAGCATCAGGGTCTTTTCTAATGGGTTAGTTCTTCACATTAAGTGGCCAAAGTGCGGAACTTTGTCAACAAAGTCATGTCTCTGCTTTTTAATATGCTGTCTAGGTTGGTCATAGTTTCTCTTCCAAGGAGCAAGTGTCTTTTAATTTCATGGCTGCAGTCACCATCTGCAGTGATTTCAGAGCCCAAGAAAATAGAGTCTGCCACTGTTTCCCCTGTTTCCCTATCTATTTGCCATGAAGTGACAGAACCAGATGCCATGATCTTAGTTTTTTGAAGGCTGAGTTTTAAGTCAGCTTTTTCACTCTCCATTTTCACTTTCATCAACAGTCTCTTTAGTCTTTGCTTTCTGCAAAGAAGAAATAGATGATTTCTATTTGTGTCAAGTTTAAGTTTTCAGACCTGTTTCTTTCTTTACCTTTTCTTTATATAAATACTATATAAACACAACCTATATAAACACCTTGAAAAAGATATAAAACATTTCTAGTACCACAGAAGGCTCATTTAGTCCCTTCTGAGTAATGTTTCCCTAAAGGGATTCTCTATAGTCATTTATGATTCTTGTTGAATTTCATACAAATGGAAACAAGTTTATATTTCTTTGTCCAGCATTTTAAAAAGTTAATTTTGGTTAATTTGAGATAATTTTAGAATTATAGAAATGTTCCAAGAATAGTAGAGAAAGTTTCTATAAACTTTTCACTGAGCATCACTTTATATCAACAGCTTTTTAAGCCATATGTCTTAGGTAGACATAAGTACACTTCAATAGGTATATACCTATGTATTGAGTTACTGATCATAAGGTATACATAGGTTTAGCTTTAATCTCTGCTGCAAAACTATTTTCTAAAATGAGCATAATGATATGCAACCAAACTCATCAATATATAAGAATTCTAATTGCTTCATATTCTTGCCAATCCTTGCTACTGACAGCCTTTATAATTTTAGACATTCTGCTGGTTTTGCAGTGGTATCTCACAAAGTTTTAAATATTCATTTAAACTAAGTGTTAGTTGTTCAGTCATGTTTGACTCTTCATGACCCCATGGACTATATATAGCCTGCCAGGCTCTTCTATCCATGGAATTCTCCAGGCCAGAATACTGGAGTGAGTAGACATTCTGTTCTCCAGGGAATCTTCCCAACCTAGGGATTTAAACCAGGTCTCTTGCATTGTAGGAACATTCTTTACCATCTGAACCACCAAGGAAGCCCAACTTTTCATTTAGGTTATAACTGATGATGTTGAATATTTTTTCAAATATTCACTGGACATTTTGCTATCCTTTTTGGTGAAGTAGTTTTTCAAGGTTTTTTCCTACTATTTTATTGGATTATCTGTTTTTCTCTTATGATTTGTAGGTATTTTTAATATATGCTGAATAGGAGATTTTTGTCAATATATGCATTGAAAATATCCTCTACTCTACTTTTTGACTAATATGAACATTAAAACAATGTTTCTAAAAGAAAACATAGGAAAATATATTTATAATCTTGGAATAGGCAAAAATTCATTAAACATGTCACAGAAAGCACTAATGTTAAGAAAACATTAAATTGGATTCATAAAGCCATTTTAATATTTTTATTTTAAAGTCTTTTTAAATAATTTTACACAATGTCTCCTTTTTTTTTGTTATTGGTGTTATTATGTGTGTTCATTCTCTCTCGGAGATTTGTCCTTAAAATGTTGTGTAATTTATTATTATTATTATTATTACCTAGTCAGTAGAATTTATTTTCTGTTGGAGTCCAGCAGTTTCTGTACTTTGGAAAAATCCTTTAACAACAAAGTATTCTTTTGCCACTTCTGGGGCTTCACTAGTTATGGGTATATTTTATGTTTATTCCCAATTTGGGTCTCTATTCCACATTATAAATTTGGAACTCACAGTTACACTTGGAGCAGGCTTCAGTATCCAATATATTTCAAATAATCACACCCATAGCATCAGGGAAATAATAAGGTTCCTTGCTGTTTGTCCAGGCTGATGGGTGGAATTTTCTAGTCTCCCGTTAAAGAATAGGAGAGTGATGAAAATACCCAGATTTTACAGGCAGATCAGCTCCAGTTCTCACACAGCAGAGACCTGTGACTACACTGCTCCAGCTGGGTGTGAAGCAGATAGTTCTGAATCAGTTCAGTCTTTAATTTTGCCCCCAAATGTCTGCTGTGTGTTTAACTGTGTTTCCAAAACACAGAGATTTTATAGCTACATTGAGGAACAGCTCTGAAAAAGATACATTTCAATAAATACCGGACAAGACAATGTGGTCAGGTTGTAGCCATCTTTGTATCCCTAACACCTAGCCTAATACATAGTTTATTGATTATGTGAATAAATTAAGATTAAATATCAGCTCTGTAATGTGACTGAAGCATGAGAAGATGCAATGGGAATCTGTTTTCCTGAAAACTGCCTTTAGAATGATTCTGTTCTTGTTTGTGTAAGTTATGACTATTTGACAAGAGTCCATAAGAAAGAGAATATGATAACCCTCTTGTCAATACCAAGGATGTGTCAATAATGGAAAAACTCTTCTGTGCAACCTGTCCTGGGAACAACAAAGCAGACAATACCCATTATCCATGTGTCATTTCTTGGTTGAGGACATAAAAACAGATCAAGGCAAAACCCAGTGCGTCTTTAAATTAGTGGCACAGATCGATGCCCATATTTCTCAGTGTCATGTTTCATTATGTTGAACTATTTATGTCATCGTAACCCAAAGCATCTTAATGCAACCTGACATCCAGGTTATGTTGCATTAAAAAAAATAAGAAGCTATTGCATTTTTTTAATGGGCTGGAAAGCATTCCAGTCTCTTTTCTACTCAGTGTGGGGTTATCACATGTGTGTGTCTAGGTACAGTTCTATACTAAATGTTGAGAGATTGGAGACCTTCAATTTAAGTCTGTTAGAAATATTCCCTGAGCTTGGCCTCTCAACTCTATTTTCTGTCAGTAATAGCGTTTTCAAAATTCATTTCAGGATGGTAAAATTATTCTTCCTGATAGTGTTTAAAGATGATCAGTTAAATTGGGGACACGCTCATCTAACTTTCCAAATCAAAATGTCACTCAGCTTTTGGGTTCTACTTAAATGCTATACCTTCTATAAAGCTTTTACATCTTATCATTTAATTTTCCTTTTTTCTGAATTTTCTTAACAAGTCATCTGTACTGATATGGCATATTTTTTATATCCTAATAAGATTTTGAATGCATATCTAATAACTTAAATTTCTTCAGGATAGGGATTAGTCTTAGGACTGTAGTTTACTGATTCTCTAATTTTCAGTGTCCATAAAAACAATTATAAATTTAAATCTTTGTTATACCACTAGAGAATTTGACACAACAAGTCTGAAGTGGGAATCAGTCATCTGCATTTCAATAAAAAGCTGCAGGAGAGTAAATACAAAAATTACCAAAGTAGGGCACATCCTAGTCAAAATCCTGAAAGCCAAAGACAAAGAGATAAAAAGAACATATTTAAAGCTGTTTGGGGAAAAAACAGTGTGTTATATGCAATGGAATATGAATGATGGTTGATATTTTGTCAGAAATAATGAAGGCCAAAAGACAATGGAATGGCCATCTTTAAAGACCTCAAAGGGGAGGAAAAAGAATTCACTGAACTAGAATTTATATGCAATGGAAATATCCTTAAATAAGAGAGTGAAATACATATTTCATAAATGAAAGCAGAGAAAATTTATTGTTGGCAGACCTACACAATAAGAAACTTTAAAGGAAATTCATCAAGTTGAAGGGAAATGATGTCAGATGGGAATTTTTTTCCACAAGAAGGAATGAAAAGCACTAAAAAGGATAAATATACAAGTTAATATAAAAGACTACTTTAAAATTTTCTCCTCTTAACTTGTTGGAAAGGTAAATAAACTCTTTAAAGCAAAAATGACATCGTTTTAAGGTGGAATATGTAGAGTAAAAACATATGTAAAGGAAACCCAAAGCCAGTGTTCTGTTACAACCTAGGGGACTGGGAGGGGAGTACAGGAGTGAAGGGATTAAAATATAAATTAAAAAAGGAAAAAATAGAAATAAAACATATGACAATACCACTATTAGGTTGGTAGAGAAATAAAAGTGTTTTACATTGTGAAGTGTACTTACATTGATGTTCTTACTTTTGTGAAATTGGAAGTGTGAAGTGTGAACTGGTAAAACATTAATTCTAAGGATTCTTTAATAGTTAAGGATACATATTGTAATTCCTAGAGCAACAAAGAAAAGTAACAATAAAAAACAATATAGCTAAAATGTCAATAGAAGAAGTAAAATAGAATACTAAATAAAATAGAATACTAAAACTATCAATAACTGCCCTCCAAAAAACAATGAAATTAAAGTAAATACCAAGATGATAGATTTAAACTCATATGAAAATAACCATTAATAAAAATAGACTAAAACACTCAAATTAGAATGCAGAGATTATCAGACCAGAAAAAAAACTATATATTGTCTGCAAGACATCATATAAATGTAAGCGTGTTGAATGATAGACACATACATATATAAATCATGTATTCATAGATGAATTAATACTTCTCAGTAGTCAGTTGAATGAGTAAGCAAAAATTCATTTAGGATATAGAGAATCTAAACTTTACCAGTTTGACTTAAAATTGACATTAACACCACACACGGAACTGCAGGATGCGCTTTATTTTCTAGGGCAAGCTAGGTCATATTTTGACCCATAATATGCATGTGATAAATTTCAAGAAATTGGAAACTTACACAGTATTTCTTCTGACTGCAGTGGAATTAAATTGAAAATCCGTGACACTATGATATACAGAAAAATTTCAAAATATTTGGAAATTAAAGAGGATATCTCTAAATATCCCATGAGTCAAAGAAGAAATAACAATAAAATTAGGAATTATTATAAAGAAGTTACTGAAAATCTTTGAACCTTGTGACATAGAAAGCACTAATCATAAAAATATAAATTGATCTTGAATGGATGAAATGATAAAACTTGAAAATATATAGTGAAAATATGGAGAAACCAGAACTTTCCTACATTGTTGGTGGGAATATCAAATGGTACAACCACTTGAGAAAACTGATTGGTCATTTTTATTTTAAAGCTAAACGTATACCTACCCTATGATTCAGTGAATCTACTCCTAATTATTTATCCAAGAGGAAAAAAATCATAAGTTTATGAAATGGATATGATTATATTCACCATGGCTTTATTCACAACAGCCCCAAATTGGAAACCACTCAAATGTCTATCAATAATACTTATGGATAAACAAATTATGGTATTTTCACATACTGTAATACTGTCTGGCAACAAAAAATGAACAAACTGTAGATGCCTACAACAAGAAGGCTCTCATAGGTTTGATGTAAGAAAAAAGTCAGTGCAAAAAAGTACATCCTGTGAGATCCCTTTATATAAAGTCTTAGAACAGTCAAAGTTAGCTTATGGAGATTGAGAATCAGATCACAGTTTACCTGGAGTAGTGGAGGATTGACTGCAAAGGGGCACAAGAAACTTTGCAGGATGCTAGTAATGTTTGTACATTCTTGACTGGTACATATACATGGGTGTATATTTTTATCAAAATTTATCAAAATAAATACTTGAAAGATGTGCGTCTTGTTTTATGAGAGCTATAACTCAATGAAATATCTTAATATTTTGAAAAGCATTTGGACATCCAAATTCCTGAGTTCATTTTGCAAAGATTCTGATTCAGTGGGTTCCTGGTGAGAATCAGTTAGCATGCATTTTTAACAAGAGGCCCTGGTTGATCCTAGTGTATGTGGTCCATCAATTACACTTTTGAAAGGACTCATCTCACATAATATTGTAGGTCCAGAAGTGCTGATCACATTTTGCAAAAATAAATGAATTCATAACAACTCACAATGTATTTGTTTTTGTTGTCTCTGAATTCTTCTCCATTTCAAATATATATATTAATCAATTTTTAAATTTCTTGTGAGTTCCCTCCAGACTGGATAAGGTAAACTTGTCTCTTTCTAGTCTCTCATTCTTGCTACAATACTTTCAGTGTCTGCTTTTGCTAATGTGCTTTTTCCCACAAGAAAAAGCTTTCCCAGCTTTTCTGTCTGCATTGTAGCTTCTCCTTCGAAAACTCAATGACATCTGGCCCCTTCCAACTAAGTTTGTTGCTAGCATCTAATAATAATGACTTTCCCTTCTTTAAATCCTGTAGTTCTTACTGACTGATCTATTCAATCTGGAGCTTACACACATAACAAACTACAGCTATTTTCCCCCATGTTACTCTTTTCTCTCCAATAATATTGTAAATGCATATTGAAAACACTTCTATTTCTCAGTCCATTGTAATCTATCTTTTCCTCTCACCCTGCCAAGGAAGCAAAATGCTTGAGAAAATGTTTTTGAATTAAGAACACAGAATTTGGAGTTTGATGCAAGGTGAATCCCAATCCTAGCATCCCAAAACTATAATATTGAGAAACATTTTTGTCATCTGTAAAAATGAGAATAATAATTCTTTCTTCATAAAGTTATTACAAATAGTTCTTGATAAGATTGTTCCTGCTGATGTAATATTATTATGTAGGTGTGGCATTACTATTTATATTGTTAAAGACCACCCAGAATTAGCCTGTATGGGAATTTAGAAATTATATAATCAACCCATTTGTTCCTGTAATTAGAAAACTGAGTCCAGAGAGGAGCAGTCTGTTGATTTTTTTTGTCTTAAAATAATTAAGCTCCAAAGTTTATGTTCTGATTTACATTATGTTGCAACTTTAAAACCATATTTGTTACATGCAGAGAATATTTTCCCAGTTCAAGCAGTAAAATACTACTCTGTATTTACGTAGAACATGAACCTTAGAATTTCCTAGGTTCCCCATGCCTCATCTGACTCTGAACTGTTTTCTTTCAAATATAGACCTTAAAAGGTGCAGAGAGGAGGTGAACATCTTCCCATCATGCTCTGACCGCATGTACATCACACATGTATTCTCACATATTCACAGATTTTCAGGTCAACCTCATTAAGGGAATAAATAATGACCTTGATGGCTAACGGGTCACCTGTACTGTGATCACAGCACTCAAAGTAAAGTCCTTCTGACCTACTTCGGTCATGCACTCTTAGTCAGCTGTTTAGTTAATGACCAGTAACTTAAGTGTCTTCCCCTGAGGATATCCCACCTCCTGAGTAGTTACTCCTGTTGCCAAGTGTGGGCAAAGCACCATGCTGAGTGGAAGTCTGTATGGGAGTTGCAGATGTAAGAGAAAGAGAGATGAGACAGGTGAGATCTGGAGTATAAAAAAGAGTTTTAAATATCAGACTTTAAGAATGAGTGAATGAGGGCCTGTGAAAGCAGACACTTAAAGGACTCCCTTGCGACCAATGTGCACAGATCAGTAGTTGTACCATCTTCACTGTGGCACTCATCCTATTCTCCTCTGTTTTAAACTCATGAACTCCAGGCTGGCGCTGCAGTCTCCAGCCTCCCCCCATGTCTTATCCTCGGCCTTGGGACTCCCTGGGTGTCTATGGTTAAAGGCCCTGTAGAGCTGCTGATTACTGTGATTTCCTTTAACCAGCTCCACACATTCTTTGCTTCTCAATTTTTGATGTCATTTCTAATGTGTTGGGCCAAACACGTTGGAACTTGTTAAGATTCTCCAAATAGTTTCTTTGTTCTGGAGAAATCACACCAGTGACAGGCCCTCCTTTCCATGTCCCTGAGCTTTTGTGCATGTGATCTGCTCCCTATGGTCCCCATCACTCTGTTCACAGAGGGACTGACATTTAGAGCCAGAGCTCAGATACCAATAACACTTATTATTTTTTAAAACTTCATTTCTCTCTCTTTCCCCCCTTATTCCATTCAAATGCTGAACGTAATAAAGTTGCCAAAACTCTCCCTCCATTGGAGTGAAAACCATTCATTTGTCGTCTCAATTTAAGATTCCTGACTCCAAATAGAAGGAAATTCTCTGTGGACGTAATGGGACATTTAGCAATTCATTCATTTTCTTCACATGCTACTTATTTAGGCACTCAGCAGTTGGCGGCTTTGATGTGGAGTGGTGAAATTATAAAGACATTACATATCATAAAAATACAAATGAAAGAAAACACAGACCCTCTTTTATATCAGGCTAAATTGACTGCTGTCATATTAAGGGTATTTTGTTTTATAAATTATATCCATTTCAAGGTATTCCCTTGAGTGAGTCACTACTTTATCTTTTATTTCCTTTTCCTTTTTTAAAACAAAATAGGCCTCACCTTTCCAATATATTGATGTAAAGAACTATAAAGGGCTCATATATAGAAACTGATGTATCTGATACCAAACTTCACCTGAAATTTGCAATATTAGGCCAGCAAAGCAGTCAAGTCATGCATGAGTTGCCAATTCTAACTTACACCACTGTATGTTTGGCACAACAAAAGAACTTTGGACTAAAACCAGATTAATGAATTGCATTTTTACCATTAAGTTTCTTCAAAAAGGTCCACAAGAATGACTACCTGTCTCAGTCTATTTGGGCTGCCATAACAAAATCCTGGGTAAAATATAAAGAACAGAAACTTTTTTCTCACAGTTCTAGGATCTGGAAGACTGAAAACAGGATACCAGCGTTGAGAGCTCTCTTCTGAATGGAAGACTTTTCCTTGGATCCTTACTTGGCAGTTCTGTCAATCCTCTTTTATAAGGAGATGAATCCCATTCTAATCACTTCCTAATACCATCACCTTCAGAGTTAGATTTCCAGCATATGAATTTTGGAGGGACACAAATGTTATACCATAGCATACTTGTTTAATATTTGCTCTGTGAAGCCAAGGTTGTTCTAAGTACATTAGTAACTCCTTAAAATATTTTGTGTCTGTCTTTCATAAAAGTATTTAATTCTGTTCCCAGCATTGCTGTCTGCTGTGTGGGCATGGCCAGCATGGAAGAGATGGCAGCTCCAAGATGAAAGACAGGGCTGCCTGGACCAGGAACGTCACAGGAGCCATGTGCATATGTGGAATTGGTCTGTATGCTGGAGCAGATGATAGGCCTTGTTTGGTTACTGCTGGAAAGATGCAAGATTGAGTAGCTCAAGAAAAACCAAGCTGAAGGAGGATCTGGAAGAAGACTGTGAGGTCATAGAAGTCAAAGCAAAAAGGAAAAAGAATCAATGCAAGAGATTCAGCAGAGACAAGGCAGGTCAGAAAGAACAATGAGAAAAGAAGAAGAACAAGGCTAGGGATGGACTTTTTCTCCCTATTACCTTTAAATGTTGGAAACTCTCTTCCTCTTAGGATTGATGATTTTTGTCTAGGGTTGATGGTTTTTGTTAGCCAAAAATAGCTATCTAGGAGTAAGTACTTTCTGGGATCTTATTTGACCTAACGCTATTAGTATTTGGTTCAATATTTAAGAAAGCCTTGTCCTTTACTAGTATTATTATATTGAGTAAGAGATTCATGTTGCTTCCTCCATTCCTCATTTTCTCCTTTTGAATGGATCACTGTCTTTGTTTCATCCTCACATGGGAGTCTCCTTGAATCCCTGGTCATTTGAAATGAAATTGTCTTGACGTTCTTCTGCCTGACCTTGGGGGTTAGGGATGGATTATAATGTGGGAGTTTTTCTTGGTTAGCACCAGACTCCCAGGAGTACCCTGGTTCTTGACCCCCAGTCTAAACTCTTCCCCTTGTGCCATACTGTCTCTGGCTTTGAATTAAAGACCATGAAGGCCTAGACACTGAGCCTCTCAAGTTGCTCCCTCCTGCCTTGTTAGAGCTTATCTAGTAACTGTGGCAATGATTTGCAAATTATAGTGTAATAAATGCTTAATCCAGTTTTATTTTAACATCTTCATTAATTATGTGGAAGAGGGAGACAACCGCCTGCTAATTAAATTTTCAGATGTTGCTAAATTGGGAGGAGTTGCAAACCCAGCTGAGGGCCAGACATCAATGCAAAGGAATCTGGAGATGTTCTTGGGGGGTGCAGGTAGAGGACGGGGATGAGGTGACAATTGGAAACAAAGATGTGGAGATCATCCAGAAAGGAGGAATAGCAGCTCCATGATCCCAGAAGCTGGGAGCAGCCCGGGGAACCAGCTCAGTCATAAGCTGTGATGGAGTGATGACAAGGGGGGTCAGGCTGGACAGAGTGACAGATTTCCATTTTCTCTTCCCAGAAAGGAGCCGGGTCTCCTCTCTGGTAACTGTGTCTGATGGCTTCAAGCCTAATGCATTTGATCACAATGAGCTGTGAAAGCAATAGGAAGGAGATCCTCAAGAACTCAGGAGGTGCACAAAGCTTTGTTTCTGGCTTCTTGCATTCTCAGGGTGCCTCAACCTGGCTGGCCACATACAGTTGGGAAAGATTAAAGTAGTTAATGTATGTGAAACCGGTTTAGAAAAATTAAAAGCACTGTGAGAAAAAATATTATTTTTATACTAGTGATAATTAGGATCAATCTTTGTTAAATCAAATTTAATTGATGTTGGCTAGGCAGAAAATGGCATCTAGAGGAAAGAGAGCAGAGGAGAAACAACTGTTAAAATGATTAACGTGGGTTTCTTCTCCTAAATGTACTTGCTCCACTTCTAGGGAAGTGACTTATGTTGCTGGAATGCCCAGGACCTATGGTGACTGATCTATATCCCAGGGGTGAAACATCTCTGGTGGTCTCCCTACCTCTTTCAGAGCAGATTGTATGGATAAGTTGGTTAGGAAAAGTGGATTGTCCATTTGAGCACAGTGCACATCATTGCCATTGCAGAAAAGAATTTTTTTTTTTTCCTAAAACTACCAACTTGGCCATAATCTTTTACCAGCTTTAGTCTCATTGACCTTTCATCAACTTTTCATTTGGACACATAATCTCCTTGCAGCAGAACAGTATGGCTCAAACCATATACTTACTTATTTCTGGTCTCAGCCTCTAAATATTACTGCAGATATTACTGTAAATCCTAACCAGTATCCTTTTAACTATATCCCATTTGTTACAAAGGATACTAAATAAAAGACTCTAGGGAGATGGATGCCTAGTTCATATCCATATGTAGAGCTAGATAAACCCCAAAGACATTACTACTAAAATACAAAAGGCAATTTGATCACATATGAAAATTAGCATCAATATTTAGACTTTCTTTTCCTAAAGTAGAGTTTTCCCCCCTACATTAGACTTTCAACTCTGAAAGGCCAGGGGAATATTGTTTTCCTTTTTCTTATACTTTCCACAATCCCTAACAGGGGGTGAACACATAGGGGGCACTCTGTAACTGATGGATGGCATTAGAGAGAAATAATACTTCTCTTCAAAAACTACTTTCTCCCACTTAGAATAAAATGGAGACAAATATGCTGATTTTTCACCTTTCTGAAAGAAAAGACAGGGTGTGTGTAGATAGGACGCATTAAAAAAAAAAAAAATCCAGTGAAAGCCAGGTGGATCGTCCACCAGGAAGTGTCAGGCTCTGCTGAGAAAGAACTGGCTTCTGTTACCTCCTGGCTCCTACTTGGTGAGTCAGGCAGTGGAGGAATGGAAACAGCCAATCAGTCAGTTTAAGATTATATGGAAAGAGACTAATTGGTCTTTCACCTTATTTTCCCTGTCATTCCTTCAGGGATTAGGTTAAGCCTCTGTATATGTTTCATCAGGGAGTCATCAGGATGCACTTTGCCTTTCTGTCTATTGTGCTGACAGCGTTTGTAATGTTGACTTGATTTTGATAAGCCTTACCACTTGTCACGTCACTCCTTTCAGTCAAAACAGGTATATAATTTATGGTGCCCAAAGCAGCCATTAGTGTAAAAGAATTAACTGGGAGGGAGGCATGTGCCAATGACAGTCACTGAGTCATTAAATAGCTAATTCTGCCTACTTTGTGAGAATTGCTTTGTTTTTTTCTGTGTGTGTGTTTTTCCCCTTTAAAATTCCCAAGCAAGGGATAGACACATTTGTCATTGAAATATGGTTTCTTCTCCTGCTTGGGACGGGGCGGGGAACAACTTAAAGACCCACCCCCCCACTTAAGTTCCATGTTCTGGGTATCGAAGCCCAGATGGAAGGAATATTGAAGAAGATTAGGGCAGTGAGCCAGGGGTGTCAGCACCAGGAGACGCCTGTTGAGGGAGTGGTGGGATGAAGGTGGGGGCAGATTTTAGGCATTAGGTGGAATGAGTCACAGCAGGAATCCAGGCTGGCAAAGGATGTCAGGATAACTGTGGGGACTCTTCCTCTAGATGTTGCAGGCTGATGGCATAAGAATCCTGAGACAATCTCTGGGAGATACCAGGACAGGCATACGTGGGGCTTGCTGTCTCCAAGGATGCTCAGGCATAACACTGCTCAGACTCTGAGGTTCTACAGACTAGAATATCATATCTTAGCTGACCACAGTGTTATGTGTTATGGCTTGAACTGCCCCCCTCCAGTGTGTGTGTGTGTGTGTGTGTGTATATATATATATATATATATATATATGTAATGTGTGTGTGTGTAAGACCTGACTCCTGGTGCCTCTTATGTGACCTAATTGGTGGTAGGGTTTCAAAAGAGTTATCAAGTTGAGAAAGAGGTTCTTAGGGTAGGCCCAAAGCAAATATGAATGGTTCCTTTCTAAGAAGCAGGGATTTGGACAAAGGAACTTGCAGACAAGAAGATCATGTGAAGATGAAAGGAGTTCAGGGTGATACAACTATAAGCCAGGGAATGTTGAGGAAGATTGCCAATAAATCTCCAGAAGCTACAGGAGAAGCATGGATCAGATTCTCCCTCCCAGTTCTCAGAAGGAACCAACACTGTGACATCTTGATTTCATACTTCTGCCTCCAGAACTATGAGAAAACGATTTTTTTGTCATTTAAACCACTCAGTTTGTGATACTTTGCACAGCAGGCCTCAGTTCAGTTCAGTTCAATTCAGTCACTCAGTCGTGTCTGACTCTTTGCGACCCCATGAATCACAGCACGCCAGGCCTCCCTGTCCATCACCAACTCCCGGAGTTCACTCAGACTCACGTCCATTGAGTCCGTGATGCCATCCAGCCATCTCATCCTCGGTTGTCCCCTTCTCCTCCTGCCCCCAATCCCTCCCAGCATCAAAGTCTTTTCCAAAGAGTCAACTGCATGAGGTGGCCAAAGTACTGGAATTTCAGCTTTAGCATCATTCCTTCCAAGACTAATATATCAGAAAAACCTTAGCCAGCCCTGTGTGCACAAATGAAGTTACCAATCTCTAGAAGTCACCCTGGCTTAGCAGTTCTGGTGCCAAAAAGGGAAGATGATGTTCTTCACTCAAACAGAAATCTCTAGGGTATGCCAACAAGGAGAATCAGAGAGATTCACTTTTTATTTAACTAGGGTTCAGGAGAGGTTAAGGAATTCAGCCAAAACCCTGCTACTGCTAAGTTACTTCAGTCGTGTCTGACTCTGTGCGACCCCATAGACAGCAGCCCACCAGGCTCCTCCATCCCTGGGATTCTCCAGGCGAGAACACTGGAGTGGGTTGCCATTTCCTTCTCCGATGCATGAAAGTGGAAAGTGAAAATTGAAAGTGAAGTTGCTCAGTCGTGTCTGACCCTAGCGACTCCATGGACTGCAGCCTTCCAGGCTCCTCCATCCATGGGATTTTCCAGACAAGAGTACTGCAGTGGGGTGCCATTGCCTTCTCTGAGCCAAAACCCTATAGCAAGTAAATAATAGTGGTGAGCTTGGGGTCCAGATCTCCTCTTTTAAGTATTTCACTGTACAACCAATTCTCCAAGGCAAGGTCAGAACACACAGTAGGCTTTTAGGAGAGTTTTTCTAGGGCTCAACATCCCACCTTCCAAACCTATTCTTGAGAACTGCTTCACATGAAATTTTGTTGTCTTTGTCTGCCTGCTCTGCACTTGTCTGCTTTTTCAGGTTTTCAGATCTCAAAGCAAGGATAATTCTTCTGCCTAACAGCAAATCTTTTAACTTCATTAGGAATGAAGCTTTCCACATAAACAAATGTTCCATATTCCTGATACATGTCCTTAAATTTGTGGTATTAATCTTCAAATTTTAACATGTTTCAGTTCAGTTCAGTTCAGTCGCGCAGTCGTATCCGACTCTTTGTGACCCCATGAATCGCAGCATGCCACGCCTCCCTGTCCATCACCATCTCCCGGAGTTAACTCAGACTCGTGTCCATCGAGTCAATGATGCCATCCAGCCATCTCATCCTCTGTCGTCCCTTTTTCCTCCTGCCTCCAATCCCCCTCAACATCAGAGTCTTTTCCAATGATTCAACTCTTCGCATGAGGTGGCCAAAGTACTGGAGTTTCAGCTTTAGCATCGGTCCTTCCAAAGAACACCCAGGACTGATCTCCTTCAGAATGGACTGGTTGGATCTCCTTGCAGTCCAAGGGACTCTCAAGAGTCACAGTTCAAAAGCATCAGTTCTTCGGCACTCAGCTTTATTCACAGTCCAACTCTCACATCCATACATGACCACTGGAAAAACCATAGCCTTGACTAGATGGACCTTTGTTGGCAAAGTAATGTCTCTGCTTTTCAATATGCTATCTAGGTTGGTCATAACTTTTCTTCCAAGGAGTAAGTGTCTTTTAATTTCATGCTGCAGTCACCATCTGTGGTGATTTTGGACTCCCCCCAAAATAAATTCTGCCACTGTTGCCATCTCATCCTCTGTCGTCCCTTTTTCCTCCTGCCTCCAATCCCCCTCAACATCAGAGTCTTTTCCAATGATTCAACTCTTCGCATGAGGTGGCCAAAGTACTGGAGTTTCAGCTTTAGCATCGGTCCTTCCAAAGAACACCCAGGACTGATCTCCTTCAGAATGGACTGGTTGGATCTCCTTGCAGTCCAAGGGACTCTCAAGAGTCACAGTTCAAAAGCATCAGTTCTTCGGCACTCAGCTTTATTCACAGTCCAACTCTCACATCCATACATGACCACTGGAAAAACCATAGCCTTGACTAGATGGACCTTTGTTGGCAAAGTAATGTCTCTGCTTTTCAATATGCTATCTAGGTTGGTCATAACTTTTCTTCCAAGGAGTAAGTGTCTTTTAATTTCATGGCTGCAGTCACCATCTGTGGTGATTTTGGACTCCCCCCAAAATAAATTCTGCCACTGTTTCCACTCTTTCCCCATCTATTTCCCATGAAGTGTTGGGACCAGATGCCATGTTTAACATGTTTAAATGGACTTATTTCTAAATATACCTTAAGCAGATATTCCTTTTCCCTTAAGCAGCATTTAAGTCACCAATGGCTTTAGATCATTGTTATTAGTATTGATTAGTCTACTCTGCTGTAACACAGAGTGGTTCTCACTGTTTTTCCTGTCCTGAGCAGGATCTAAATTGTTGTATTTTATGAGTTTTTAGAGTTGGGAGCCAGGGAGAGTGTTTTAGGTATCTATTGTTGTATAATGTACCACCTCCAAACTTAAAAACACAATTTAATATTTTCCCAATTCTGTGTGTCAGACATTCAAACAGCTCACCTGGGTAATTATTTAACATGATGTAGTACTGAGTGGGGTCATTCATGTAACTTTTTTTTTTAGCTGAGATCTTTACTGTGGCTGGGATGTCTGAGATAGTTGATCACCCCTCAGGGCATTTCTTGTACTTCCTTACAGTGTCGCTGCAAGTCTTAAATGTGAGGAAGCAGAAGCTGCCAGTCTTCTTAAGCCTGCTGAGCTCAAGAGTTTTAGAACAAGACTTCTGTCATACCCTGTTAGTCAAAGGAATTCCCAAGACTATCACAAGTTCAAGGAGAAAAAGTGTAGTCTCCACTTTCTGATGTGAGAAGTGACATGTTTCACAGGAAGTGAAGAAGTTTTGGCAGCCATATTTAAGATGATCACTATAAAAGTTTAATGGCATTAGATGCTATAATCACCAAAACTTTGCCCCAGCCAATTACCTCTAGGAACCCCTGCCTCCACTCACGTGGTGACTAAATTTACTAAGTGCAAAGAGAACAGTGGCCTTCAGAGTACCAGGTTTTATCCACTGTATAGTCATCTTTAAGAGAGATCTTTGGGACCAGAAATTTAGGTCTTTGACTTCAGTAGGATCTTCTTTTCCTTTTTCCTGAATCTAAATCTTCATAGAGTCAGGAATTGAACTGGAAAAGACAAAATGCTTATTACCCACCTAGAAGTCTAGAACCAGAAAATGGAAGAAAATAAAAACAAATTCTAAAGTCTTCTTTATGGCAGGACTGGTATGAGGGTAGAAGAGGCCTGTGGAAGACAAGGCACCTCCTTCCTAATGCTCTTATTTTGGCTTTGTATATCCTTTGGAAGAAGTCATCAATTGCCACTTCTTTGTGCAACGGGCATATCTGTCTTTAGCCAAGTCTCATATATGCTCTTTGTGGTTTCGAATTTTGTGTGGAAAATGTGGAAATTGTAATATGCTTAAATAAAGAGTTTAAGACTATAATAAACCATAAATGAGGGGGGAAAACCCACTTCTATGAGAAGGTATGCCATGACTAAACATTTTGATAAATTTATTTGGACACTGAGTCTATTTTAGTGTCTTCATAAGTTTCTATGTGTGTCCTAGACTAGCGCTTCTCGCATGACCTTGATCCTCAGGATCACTGGAAGAGCTTTTGAAAATACACATTTCCAGGCCCACATCAGTCCCTTATTAGATTTCAGAGTATTAAGGTTTGGTCTGGCATTGAAGGTGCTTCCCAAGAGGTGCTAGTGGTAAAGAACTTGCCTGCCAATGCAGGAGACTAGTGTTCTATCCCTGGGTTGGAAAGATCCCCAGGAAGAAGACATGGCAACCCACTCCAGTATTCTTGCCTGGAGAATCCCATGGATAGAGGATCCTGGCGGGCCATGGTCCATAGCGTCACAAAGAGTTAGACACAAGTGAAGCAACTTAGCATACACGCACTGGCACTGAAGAAGGAAATAGAGGACAGAAAGAAGGGAGGAAGGAAGGAAGGAAGAGAGAGAGTGTAATTTTGTTCTCAAGATATACAAGAAAGTCTGTGTTTTGGACTACATTTCAGAATATAAAGAATGAAATAGTTTGTTAAAGTTTTTATGTTTTTTAGACTTTATTCTTTAATTGAAGGATATTTGCTTTACAGAATTTTGTGGTTTTCTGTCATACATTAACAGAATCAGCCATGTCCCTTTCCTCCTGAAACTCCCTTTCATCTCCCTCCCCATCTCATCCTTCTAGATTGTCACAGAGCCCCTGTTTGAGTTCCCTAAGTCATACAGCAAATTCCCATTGGCTATCTACTTTACAATTGCACTCATCTCACATGCTAGTAAAGTAATGCTCAAAATTCTCCAAGCCAGACTTCAGCAATATGTGAACCGTGAACTCCCTGATGTTCAAGCTGGTTTTAGAAAAGGCAGAGGAACCAGAGATCAAATTGCCAACATCCGCTGGATCATGGAAAAAGCAAGAGAGTTCCAGAAAAACATCTATTTCTGCTTTATTGACTATGCCAAAGCCTTTGACTGTGTGGATCACANAAATCAAGATTGCTGGCAGAAATATCAATAACCTCAGATATGCAGATGACTTTTGTCATACATACATACATATATATATTACAGAGAGAGAAGGGAGAGAGAAGGAGATGGGGAGAGAGAGAGAAGGAGATGGGGAGAGAGAGAAAAAGAGAGAGAGAGAAGGAGATGGGGAGAGATAGAGAAGGAGAGAGAGAGAGAAGGAGATGGGGGAGAGAGAGAAGGAGGAGAGAGAGTGAGAAGAGCCTGGAACATAATAAATGCTTGTTGCTATTACTTTCCAAAAATATTCATGAAATTTAAATGTTCAAACACTATAAAAGATAAAGCATTTTTAATTTTATTAATTACAAATTGATACATTGTTTTGAAAAATAGAGAAATCAGCACATAACAAATAGCTCTAACATGTCAAGAAAATATTAGACTATGACAAATTTGAACTCTGACTTTTATAAATGTCCTCTTCAGCTGTTAATCTATTTTTACTTATTTTATTTATTTATTTACTTATTTAAAACAATCGACAATGTTTCAGTGAGCATCTATTACTATGCCTGGCACAATGCTAAATACTTTGAGCAAAAATGTAAGAAGCATCTGACATGGTCGTTGTCTTTAGTGGTTTATAATCTAGCTATTTATGATTTATAGAGATATACTGAAAAAATTTGGGGACCTAATACCTTTAAGTAAAATTATCTTTGAACCTAATCACTTTGGAAGGTTATATGATTATTTTTTAAAAAATACTAAAATATTGTATGCATCTGTTCCTTTGAGATTGCCTTTGGAGTCATTATATAAATCACTCAAGGAAGGCAGACTCATTAATTTTAGTTTAGAACGCTGCTCTATCCTTCTGTACCTAGTTTAGTCACCTGAATTAATCACTGCGTTTGTTGCTCACTAACTTCGGGTTATTTTAAAATCTCACATTCGCTCTAACTGACAAGTTTTACTATCCTTGATGCCCTTCCAAAGCATGTCCTACAGCACTACTGGACACTCAGTACCTGGAGGACGAGAAGCCTTTCTCAGCAGCTTTGCATCTCGCCCAGCATCCAGCTCTTGCTTAAGCACAGCAGGACTGTAAAACAAACCCTATGCTGAATTGTCAGCACATAGGCTGACACTTGTTCAATAGCTGGAGACCTCAGAGTGGGCTGAGGATAGAGGCATGGAAGGGTTCCAGATGGGGCTTGAGGGGGATTTCTTTCCATTCTGCTGTTTCAGTATTTTTTCTCATTACTCCTCAGGCATCTGGCTTTGATGATGGACAGACAGGTCTACCAGAAGCCGGCCGCAGATTCTCATTCGGGTTATTTTAAAATCTCACATTCCTCTAACTGACAAGTTTTACTATCCTTGATGCCCTTCCAAAGCATGTCCTACAGCACTACTGGACACTCAGTACCTGGAGGACGAGAAGCCTTTCTCAGCAGCTTTGCATCTCGCCCAGCATCCAGCTCTTGCTTAAGCACAGCAGGACTGTAAAACAAACCCTATGCTGAATTGTCAGCACATAGGCTGACACTTGTTCAATAGCTGGAGACCTCAGAGTGGGCTGAGGATAGAGGCATGGAAGGGTTCCAGATGGGGCTTGAGGGGGATTTCTTTCCATTCTGCTGTTTCAGTATTTTTTCTCATTACTCCTCAGGCATCTGGCTTTGATGATGGACAGACAGGTCTACCAGAAGCCGGCCGCAGATTCTCCGATTACTCCCTTCTAGCCGTGTTTGAAAAGGTATATAGTTAATTAAAAGATTCATGTCTATTGTATAAGTCAATAGATTATGTGTGTGTTTGTGTGTGTGTGTGTAGGCTAAATACACCTAAGTATGGTGGATGATCAGGCTAAAGTAGAATTTCAGTTTTAACATATACACAGAAAAACTGTGCCCATATCCATTAATTTCAGGTGTCTTTCTATATTTCTATTCTCAGTAACAATCACTGGGTTTCAAATCACCTTTCAGAAAAAGACAATGTGTTTGAATTTTACATGTTTTTGTGAATTTTATTTATCCAGAAATATCTAGCAGGATCCTTCTAACTCTATTCAATATTTTAACGTAATGACAAGTATATGAAGCCAGTTTTTAAAAAAAATTAATCAATTTACTTTTGGCTGTTCAGGGTCTTCACTGACGTATGGGCTTTTCTCTAATTGCCGTGAGCGGAGGCTGCTCTCTAGTTGGCGGTATACGGGCTTCTCATCGCAGTGTCTTCTCTTGCTGAGGAACACAGGCTCCAGAGCGTGCAGGTTTCAGCGGCTTCAGTCCTCGGGCTCAGCAGTTGCAGTTCCCGGGCGCAGAGCACAGGCTCAATCGTCCTGGCGCCTGCCTTAATTGCTCTTAGGCATTTCGGTTCTGCCTGACCACGGACTGAACCCGCGTCTCCTGCATTGGCAAGTGGAGTCTTTACCGCTGAGCTACCGGGGAAGCACCTGAAGCCAGTTTTTAACATAACGAGACAAAGTAAAATTCTTCAGAAACTAACTAAAAAAAGAATACAAATTACTCAGTATTTGTATCTTGTTTTTAGAAAAAGAAAGAACACAAGGTTCCTGGTCACAGATTTTTGTGTTAAATATATTTTTACAGTTGTTTTCACTTTACCTATGAAACAACAAATCAGTTTTTTTGATGATGAAAATGTCAGAAGTTTATAGGTTTTTGGGTAATTGCAAATTTCTGTGAACATCAGTATGTTTGGGAGTTTAGGATAAAAGAAATGTCTGCCTTTAGTCTACAGAGTAACGTTTTAAGTTGCTAATAAATTTCAAAGATCCTTAGACAATGTATATTAAAATAAGCCATTTTTCACTTATCTGAACTATTTTAATCATCATCAAAGTATGCTTTCCTTACCTTTTAATTATATTTCTATTTAGTATTTTTTTTCTATGCATGAGACCTTTAAAAAAATCTTTCTAGATAAATATCCATACATTTCAGAAGAAATGTTTACCTAAATAATTTCTTGCATATGTCTACAATCTAAACATATTTGCATTCAGAAAATTGTCCCAGTTCAAAAATGAAGACTATTCTAAATCTCTTCCCCACTGAAATGGATAAAGTACAAAAATGGATTAAAGACATAATTTATAGCACTGATTAGAGAAGATGGCAGAGAAGATAGCTGGTTTATGAAAGATGGAAAATGGATGCCATTGTTTGACAGGAGAAAGAGAGGGAGAGGGAGATGGGAAGAGGATAATTCAAAACAGAACAGTGATTTAAGGAGCCTCCTAGAAAAATGTCTCCAACAATAAAGTGATTGTAACAAACAGCATAATTTAGATACTGGAAAACCTTAGAGAAGGGGAAGGCCTGTTATTCTTCTTTCAAAAATAGAAAAGAAAGTTAATTAGACTTTCCTTAAAACCAAATGTTGTATAAAGGAAGTTGTAGTCCAACTATGATGTAAATTAAAATATCTGAATTTGGACTATGAATGAAATGTAAAAGGAAAGATTCAATTTGACCTTGATGCTTGGAACATTCTCCTATACAGGGCTCAGGTTCTGTGAAATAGATTTGTTTCTATTTCTCTTGGTTCTGTAATGAATAATGTTTAGAAAATCATGACATAGTACCACGATATTAGTTTGGAAATTTGATTAGTGGTGCAAGATACGATAGAGATCAGATATTAAAGCAAGACGGACATTGCAGAATTTTCAGAGTAGGTGGCCAAGAGCCAGTCAGCTGACTCACTCACTGACTGAATACTGGAAAATCAGATCACAGAGACCAATGAGTTGGATACTTTGCTTGTGGTTAGACTGAGATTAGACCACACTCTTCGAGTTCATCTCCATAAAGGAAGGGTGAAAAGTCTTGTAGCCAGTTTTGAGCCTAATAGGAGAGGGTGCGCCTAAAATCAGGCTCAAGAGAAACACCAAGAAGGAAAATGAGACTCTCACAAATAGGGTATATCTGTAGTTGATCTATTGAGAAAGTCAGGATCTGAGGGTGAAGCAGAGAGAAAAATTTTACAGAAAAATGCAATGCCTGTGGCATAAGAAATAACAGAAGTTCCTGGTGGAAACCTCGGAAGAGCTGTAAATACACTCATGAGGACCTGCCGGGCCCAGGGAGCATGGTCTTATAACAGTGTGCCCGTCAGGCAGCAGCAGTTTACTGCTTTTCCAGCTTCTCTCCTCACTCTTTGAATCTGAAGAGGTCAGAATCAGTGATCAGCAATATGGAAGAAGGGAGGGCTGGAAGCACAAGATAGAGAAAGACAAAGATCAGAGGAGCCATCCCTGTTTTCCTACATGTTAAAATCTTCTGCTAGAAAAAAAGGAGAAACAAGTTCCAAGTTTTGATCTTACATGGAATTGAACACTTAATTACTGAATTGCTGTTGTGTTTTCTTACACTGTGTTTAGTTATAAAACTGATGATCTAAAAGGAACGGTATACCATAAAGAAACCAAGTACATGAGGGAGGAAAAGTGGAAGGAAATAGAGGAAGTCAGTTCTTATTTTACAGAGAATGGAATCAAGAGATACTGCCTCATATTAATGGATTAAAAAATAGGTGGTTAAATATGAAATTCCACCTTGTAAAGATAACTAACAGAATAAGCAAAAATGTAACAAGGCAAAACTGGCAAAAGGAGAACAGGGAAAGTGGGAAGATGATCTGATTTAAATTTCTCAGCTTTCATAATTACCACTTAAAACTGATGAAACAAAAGTTAGAGGAACAAGACTTCAAAATATAAATGGCAAATAGGTTACCCCTGGGATAGGATGGATGTCAGGAATGGAGTGGCTTTTACCCTTCATTTTATACATTTCTATACTTATGAATTTTTATTACCATGTGCATACATAATGTTAACAATAAATGAGATTAGAGGAAAATAGTAATGTTAATTTAAAAATTCCTACCTGGCTCTAATCCAGGGTTTGGTTTGGTATGCGTATTGAGACCACTTCCCTAGCTGCCATGTTTTTCTGAAGCTGGTGGCAAAAATCCCCTCTCCAGGTCCAGCTCCTCTCCAATCGCTCTGAAGTGATAGGGCTCAAAGCCACAGCACCCGCCTATGTACTTGACCCCCAGGCTGTAGGCTTCTCTGGCGTACTTTTGAATATCTCATCTGGTTGCAACTCTGGGCTCCAGTGCTATAATACAATAGATATGGTACTTCTGTTACCGCCTCTGTCTTCAATTTGTTTTTTTCAATGACAAAACTAAATTTTAGAGTATGATTTCTTCGGATAGCTCATTTTTGGTTGACATTGAATGCCTTTTTCTTATGCAATCTCATATCATAAGTCTGTGTTGTACTATAGTTGTTCCTTACAGTCATTTCTATTTTGTCACAAGAAATCACAAGGTCTCTAATATGTACCCGAGCTCACCAAAGGGATACTCAGGGAGATCCAGAAGCCCTCCGCTGCCACAGTCAGCATGTGGAACCCCAGGGACTGCACCATCGAGTGTTCTTTCAGCCCTGCAGCCTGTAGGGCTTCCTTCACGAAGCTCATCGTCTTCAGGCTGGTCCAGGGCCCAAACTGGCAGTCCGCACCAACAACTGAAGCCCCTGTGCAAAGAAATACATTTATTTACTTGTTTATTTTTTAAATTTGAAGTCTAGTTGATTTACAATGCTGTGTTAGTTTCAGATATACAGTGAAGTGATTCAGTTAAACATATATAAATATATATATTCTTTTTCAGATTCTTTTCATTATAGGTTATTACAAGATATTGAATATAGTTCCCTGTCCTATACAGTAGGTCCTTGTTGTTTATCTATTTTATATATAGGAATGTGTATCTGTTAGCCCCAAACTCTTAATTTATCTCTCCCTACTTCCTGTTCCCCTTTGGTAACTATAAGTTTGTTTTCTAAGTCTATAAGTCTTTTTACGTTTGGTAAATAAGTTCATTTGTATAATTTTATTAGATTCCACATATAAGTGATATGATATGATATTTGTCTTTGTCTGACTTCATTTCTATAGACTAACAACAAAATATCAGAAAGAGAAATTAAGGAAACAATCCCATTTACCACTGTATCAAAAAGAATAAAATACCTAGGAATAAACCTACTTACCTAAGGAGGCAAAAGGTCTGTACTCTGAAAACTATAAGACACTGATGAAAGAAACTGAACATGACACAGACAAATGGAAAGATATATAGTGCTCTTGGATTGGAAGAATCAATATTTTAAAAATGATCATACTACCCAAGGCAATCTACAGATTCAATGTAATTCCTATCAAATTATGAATGGCATTTTCCCCAAAACTAGAACAAATAATTTTAACATTTCTATGCAAACACAGAAGACCCTGAATAGCCAAAACAATCTTGAGAAAGAGGAACAGAGCTGGAGGAATCAAGCTCCCTGACTTCTGTCAGGTACCACAAACGTACAGTTTGGTACAGTTGTACCAAGTACAGTTTGGTGAAGTGAAGTGCTCAGTTGTATCTGACTCTTTGCGACCTCATGGACTGTAGCCTACCAGGCTCCTCCCTCCATGGGATTCTCCAGGCAAGAGTACTGGAGTGGGTTGCATTTCCTTCTCCAGGGGATCTTCCCGACCCAGGGATCGAACCTGGGTCTCCCGCATTCCAGGCAGACACTTTAACCTCTGAGCCACCAAGGAAGCCCCTGGTACAGTGCAGTTTGGTACTGGCACAAAAATAGACACAGAAATCTTTTTTTTAATAGTTGGAAGGTGCCTTAGAAATTAGCTATCCCCCTCCACTTCTTAAGGTTTACTGATAAATCAATTCCAATTAATGATTTTATTTCCAAACTGTTCTCCCAATCTTAAGAAACATTGTTAAATTTCATAAACAATAACAATTGCTTATCACATCCTGGGTCCACATTACCTGCCTTCAGCAGCTTCACAGCACATTCTCCAGGTATTATACCTGCGTGTCTCCCTCTGGGCCTATGCACACAGTGGCTGCCACAGCCTTTCCAGATTCTTTTAAGACTTCACAGCCCACACTGCTTCTACAGCATGTTCAAAATACTAAGAGAAATTTAACGTTGTTCTATTGGTCCAAACAGAAAGCAGACTTTAAGTGGTAGACCATAAATGTTGCAAAAAACAGTTATAAAAATTACCAAATATATGTAATAAAATGTGCTAAGAAATAAATGTGTCTCTGTCAGACTGACTAAAGAATATTTTTTCTGAGTAAATTTTAATTCTTTTAACAATAACATAGATTTTCATTCAGATATTATACTACTAATAAAAAAAGATTTTAAAGTAATTGAGTACTTAAAATTATGATTTGGAAGGAACAAAAGTTTTACTTATAAATTTTGGACTCTTTTTTTTTTAATGTAACTAGGGTGGTCTCTGAAGAATAGTGAATAGTTTTTTATGCTTTACACTTCAAAATACTTTTCTATTCACTTCTAGTTAGACAGTCATACGCTCATGACCATGTTCAGTCTCTAAGTCGTGTCCTACTCTTGTGCCCCATGGACTGTAGCCCACCAGGCTCCTCTGTTGAGGGATTTCCCAGGCAAGAGTACTGGAGTGGGTTGCCATTTCCTTCTCCAGGGGATCTTCCTGACCCAAGAATTGAAACCACGTCTCCTGTGTCTCCTGCATTGGCAGGAGGATTCTTTACCACTGAGCCACCTGGGAAGCCCTGTTATTCATAAGCGCTCCATAAAATAGGAATGGAAATATGATTATTTCCCCAGGTGAGAATACTGAGGCACAGAGAAAGGAGGGGTACCTATTGAGTGTCTTTGCTGACAGTAGACCTCTCCACCTTGTCTGGTAAACCCAGGCCATTTGCTGGGGTGCTTTCCTTGCACTTAAGGAACCCCCTTAAGTACCACAGATGAAGAGCTGATCTTAGTTTAAGTAGGTGGAGAAAAGCTAGCAGAAATCTCTGTGTTTCTTCCTTCTTGACTTAGATTCTGCAGAAGCAACAGAAAGGAATCATGGAGAAAGTCAAAAGAGAGGCTTTTAAAAAACAAACTTATGTTCTCACCCATGTGGAGAATGTACAGGGTGGAGTTTGCCTTCATTTTTGTAGATGACTTTCCAGGTGCATTAGCCAGGCAAGGGTAGCCCTAAGCCTTAAGAAGGATGATGAAGCAAGGCTTCTCATAGATTTAGTAGGATGACTGGGGAACTAGCAGTTGGGAGGCTATTGTCCTTGTCAAGGGTAAACCTTGACTGGGGGGTCAGACAGTAGCAATCATGATGGGAAATAGGGAGATGGGAGCAAGAAAATACCCTGGGACTTCATGTGTAGTCAGTGACAACTTTTATTGATTCTAACTTCAAAATATTGCTCATGTGTTACAACTTTAGTGAAAGTGGAGAGATGGGGGTGAGCAAGGCATGGATGGAGGTGGGCAAGTAAACTACTGCTTTGCCCTGAGTGCTACTAGGCGGTCTGGAGGAGCCCTGGCAGCTGCCTATCCTCTAGGTTTTCCTCCCTCACAGCGTCTACTCCCCAGCCCCCAGCTCCTTCCGCCCTGCCTCTCCTGTAGGAGAAGATGCTCCCAGAATCCCTGTCCCCGTTCGCTTACCCTACATTGTAGGGTCCCCCAAGAGTCAGCTGCTACAATCACCCAGAATAAAACCAAAGGCTACATACAGGTAGGCCTCTCCTGGCTCTGTTCTTTGTCTTCACAGAAAACCTAGCACACAAGCGAGAGGATGTTGGCCTTGGCCATAGAGCATATAAGCTAACCTTGGACCATGCACAGGGAGGGAATGAGGACACAGGGCAGTCCCATACTCTCATGAAAGTTGAAGACTATGCAGTTATATCAAAATAGAGTTCATTTCCCCCCTATAACATTGGCTTACCTCTGCAATCAAGAAATCTACATTTTTTCCTGGCAAAAATCTCTAGCTGTAGTCAAAAAAGCTTTTTAATTCTAACTTCATCCTTGCGGTGTGCATACAACGATGTCTGGCAGATCCCCCCTGCTACCAAAGCATCCCCTTAGTCAGCTACTTCTCTGGCGAGGTCACAGGCAGCGGTGTTTGCAGCTTCCCATTGAAGTTAGAGAGCAAGAGTTCACATGGGGAGCCTGGCATTTGAAAGGTAGAATGTAATAAGTAACAAAGAGGGCAATGAGCAAGTGGCATGAGTACAAGTCACTGGTTTAACCTGCAATTCGAGAAGACCAGCAGAGTTGGGTACCATCTCCTGTACTTCCAGTGAGCTTATATTTCCATTATTGTACTTACCACACTGGATCTTAGTGCATGCTCATTTTTGGAGAATCCCATGGACAGAGAAGCCTGGCGGGCTACAGTCCATTGGGTTGCAATGAGTCAGACATGACTGAGTGACTCAGCACGCATGCATGTGCCTCCCCACTGGGCTGTGAGCCACTTCAGAATAGAGTCTGTGCCTTTGTATCGTCTCTGTATTTGGCACAGAGAATGGACTACAATAGGTACTCAGTAAATGTTGATTGGTTGAATGAATAAATGGGCATTAATGTTTACAAGTATTAATACTCTCCATTTGCAGAATATCCACTTCATATCCTTCACCTTATCCATTTTCCCCAACAACCCAATGCACGTAAGCATCAGTTATCACACAGATAGTAGATGGCAAAGTTGGGTGTCAAAACCCAGTTCTCCTCATTCCTAGCCAGTGATGCTGTCGTCTCTAGAACCATCCTGTCTGCAGATGTCAGAAAAAGAAGAATGTGAAATAAGAAGGTAAAGAGAGATCTGTAGTGTCCTTTCTCAACAAAAACATAGCACAGAGGATGGCCATGCCCTTCCAATATAGCCTGTTTTCCCCTACTCCCATCCCCTACCCTTCCCCTAGATAAACAGACAAAAAATAATTATTTTTTTACATAAGTTTACATAATGATGAATTACTTAATGAATATTCTATGTGGAAGAATTTGTAATCAAGCATAGTACCACATCAGGTCAGTTGCATGGATTCTCTTCAGGAGGTTACTTCTATTATAGGCGACCTCTCTTCCCACCCAGCCCCACCCCCAGCTGCCACGCTGTAGTCTACCTGGCTTTCCATATTGTCTTCACTGGCAGAAAAGGTGAAAGTCTGCATGACATCTGATCCCACCCTCAAGTATTCCATGTGAAGCTGATGAACTGCAAAGGAGTTGTTTTTTTTTATTTTCCATTGAAAAAAAAAAAAAGTAAAAAATCACAGAAACTATCATTTTTAGCAGCAGCTCATCCACTCACATCTCTTTCAATCATACACACTTCTACACCAAGTACTTATACAGAAATTGCAGATTCAGGTCAGTAGAATTTGGGGACGGGAAAAGGCAGAGTCCATTCCAAACGGGGGCTGTTGCGAGGAACCTCATGTTGACCTGCCAGTGGGCCTCTTGGCCTGGTGCAGGCACAGGCAGGCCTTAAGGCTGGGTTGGCCCACTGATCCTTGGTCTCTTGGTCTATTCATTTGCCAGTGTCAGGAAGGATGTAGCTGGTCCACTTATAGTCAGTAGTGGGAAGCCCTCCAAGTAGAATGAGGGAATTCTCACAGTGGGCAGAACGCAGATGGTAGAGCCCCCACCAAATGGGGTCGACTCGAGCAGCTGGGAGACGCGGCCAGAGAGCTTTCCTTGTGCATCAGACTCTCCTTCCTCTCACTCTTCATCCCTCTCCCCAGCTTCAATCTCCATCCTACTATTTCAGCACTTTCTTTCTGAGAGTGCAAAAAAGATCTTCTAAAATTAAGAATGAGTTCTTCTTGGGCCAGATGAAGTCTCCCTGCTAACACCAGAAAGAAAGAACTTTGTCCTACCATCTAACTCTGAGTGTCTGATGGAACAGTAATCATGGCCATTTGGTACTTATATGCTGGTTCAAAGTGGGAAGCCCGCCAAGTAGAATGAGGGAATTCTCACAGTGGGCAGAACGCAGATGGTTGAGCCCCCACCAAATGGGGTCGACTCGAGCAGCTGGGAGACGCGGCCAGAGAGCTTTCCTTGTGCATCAGACTCTCCTTCCTCTCGCTCTTCATCCCTCTCCCCAACTTCAATCTCCATCCTACTATTTCAGCACTTTCTTTCTGAGAGTGCAAAAAAGATCTTCTAAAATTAAGAATGAGTTCTTCTTGGGCCAGATGAAGTCTCCCTGCTAACACCAGAAAGACAGAACTTTGTCCTACCATCTAACTCTGAGTGTCTGATGGAACAGTAATCATGGCCATTGGGTACTTATATGCTGGTTCATGTGGGTTAACTCATGAGTCCTCACAAGCAGCCCATGTCATGCTCCCATTGACAGATGAAGAAACTCATCCTCAGAGGTCAAATGACTTGTCCAGGGTCACTCAGCTGGTCAGTAAAACCCACATTTGTCTGATACACTATGCATGTATGAAGAAAAGGAGAACAAATCAAAAGTCCCATCCAAGCCTGTATCCTGTTTCACCCATTTCTTCTTTGGCTGTATTTCCCACTTAAATTTAGGAAGCAAATACAAAAAAGAGCAAACTTTACAGAATTAAAGTTTCAATTTGATGTTACCAACCAATTCTATCACAGTTTCTACCTCCAACTCTTTTTTTTTTTTTCAGCCAAGAGGATGAAGTAAAACTGTGTTTATTTCGTTGCCCCTCTTTTCCCCACAACAGAACCTGGCTAATCTCCTGTCTAAGCTCTGTTAAGTTTAAAAGTGAAAAGTAAAAGTTGCTCAGTTGTGACCAACTTCATGACCCCATGGACTGTACAGTCCATGGAATTCTCCAGGCCAGAATACTGGAGTGGGTAGCCATTCCCTTCTCCAGGGGATCTTCCCAACCCAGGGATCAAATCCAGGTCTCCCGCATTGCAGGCGGATACTTTACCAGCTGAGTCACCTGGAATTAACCATTAATCATCCCTATCAAACATACTGTTTTAAAATCATATGCAAATTAGCCAGATGGATGACTCCAAAGCAATAATAGTTTTCTTGTGTTACGGAAACTCTTGAATATACATAAGATAAATAAATATTCATGGCACAAATATTAGGTTGTATATTTTAGCACTCCCTATACATAAAGATGCAAGCTGTGTCGGGCGGGGGGAGACAGAGCTCGAGCACACATGTACAGAGTGGGGAGGATGGGAGAGAGAGAAGCCATTGCTTCTATTTGATTCATTTACAGCCACTATCACCATATCTTAGCAGTTCTGGCAAGTGAAACAGTCCTTAGAAAGCACTCGCTATTTAGCTTCTCTCAGCCAGATCCAAGCAGTTGTCACCCAGGTAACCACTGAGGGTGATGCTGGCACCGACCTGCATTTGGATGCTCTCTACGGCTTCTGGAGTCCAGAGCCCGGCCTTCATGTAGCCCCTTTTTTCCAGAGTTAGGAGAAAGCTGCCATCTCCAACCGCAACCTCCCCACTATCCAGATGTTCCAAAAGGCCCTGAAGGATAGAAAGAAAAATCACCTTCTTTTTATTCTTCCTAAAAGCAGTTTCCAATTGTAGGAAAGATGGGTACAATGGTCTTACAGCTCCAGTTTTGTGAGAATCATCTGTGCCTGATAGTATTTCAGAAAACTTGAGTAGACTCTATTGGACAATCCAGGTACTTGTTTTGCCCCAAGTTCTGTGACTATTTGTTCTTAAATACCATTTAATCTGAATCAAATTATAGTGAAAAATGCTGATTCCATGATATTTTGGTTTTTCATGATGTTTGTGGTAGACACTGCTTATCGCCTAACTAACGTGCATTTTTTTCTCCTCGTGTTTGCTAATGTATTTTGTTTGGGGAGACAATGTCCCCAACTTAAAACAAATTCTCGGGTCTCAGGCTCCTTTGCTGTGGAGGACTGGGCGTGTGATGCAGTGGTGGCCGATGGGTATAAGTGAAAGCCTCCTGAAAATTTCTAAAAGAGACTTGTTTTCGTGATAGAGATGCCCACACCCTTCCATCTTGTCCCTTTTTCTCCTTCCTGTCTGGAATATCAGTTCAAGTCCTGGTGCCACAGCCATCATCTTGCAGCCATGCCATCGAAAGCCACGTGCTAAGGCTGAGTGCACAGGCTGATAACTGCAGCCTGGTGTCTTGACAACAGCTTAGAAGACCTGCAGAGGCCTTGGAATGTGACTGCATTTTTTAGGTGAGAAAAATAAACCTCTATTTTGTGTGGACCATTGGACATAATCCTACTAGACACAGAATTTCATAGTTCTGCCCTCCATTTTCTAGCATGTTCCCAGGCTTGTTATCATTTGGTACTCTTAACAAGTCTGGGAGCTAGGCAGGGCAAAGAGTTTTTATTGCAATTTTATAAATGAGGACACTCAGGTTCAGAGAGGCTGAATGAATTGCTCAAGATCATAGAGCTCAGTAGATGAAACAGTAGACATCAGACCTTCTAAATTTCTAACCTAGTCTCTATTTTGCCAGCTTTCTAGTCAGCCCACCTATACCTGAATAAAAGACTGCATCCAGAGCAGTCATCCAAGGGCTAATGGCGCCCACTGAGTACAAAGTACGTCCCCAGATACCTACATGGTTCCTCCTCTCATTTCCTCCAGGTCATTTGTCAAGTGTCATGTTCTTTCAGAGAGACCTTCCTTTTGATTTATAAAAATTGCAAATACCCCCGTGGGAATCCTTATCCTTCTTGCATAGACGACGTTAGTTGAAGATATAACCTTTTTCTCTCTTCTTTATTTTTAAAATTTTGAAAGTATGATAACACATTTACAGGAGACTCGGAAAATACAGAACAAAGTTATGTATAGTTTATTTTTTAAGGAGATAAATTAATATTTTTAGTTGGGGTTTCAATATCAAATTCTCAAAAATTAGTAGAATGAATATACAGAAAGACAGAAGAATATAGAAGATCTGAAAAGCACCAAGTGTCTCCTAGTTTATAGTCTATGGGAACTTGAATAAAATTTGTATCCTACTGTTGTGTGAAAATTGTATGAATCTTAACTAGGTTGAATTGGCTTGAAGATACAACCTTTTAGTGGAAATATCAGCCNNNAAAAAAAAAAAAAAAAGAGGCAGTGGTGGGGTGGTCAGCTGTTCCCAGAGCTAGTTTTCCTGGCAGAGGCTGAGCTACAGCTAACAGCTTGCAAATATGCTGATTTTGGGGGTGCTCGAAGTGGGGACAGGTTGAATTTCTCCTTGGGAGCTTGTCCCTCGGCCTTCCCTCTCTGTCATGCCCCCAGGCTTTTTAAATATCTGCCACCACATAACATCAGCCATGTAGGTTTCCTTCACGTTCATCCCCATGCTAAACCCTCCCTCCTCCTGGATGGCTCCTGCATTCAACTACCCACTTCCTTCTCCCTGGGCGAACCTCATCCAGAACTGACAGCCACAGAGGTGTCAGAATACAGCTCCAAGGCAAGACATAATCACAGGGTGAAGACCCCCCACCTGCACAGCTCCATGGGCTGGAGGGATGCTGACAATTACAGACCCTCAAGGCCTGAAGGAATCATCTTCCCTAAATGCTTCCAGTGTGAAAAAGACTAGTTTGGCATCTCTATTTGGGGCTTTAAGAGTTATTTTTGTCCTTGAAGTCTAATAGCTGGTTATTGGTAATTATAGGAAAAAAACTGGAGTGGAAATAAAGGGTTCTTGGAAGATTTTTTTCTGGTTTCTAGTATTATATTTTGAATTTTCTATTCAGTTAGACACAACTCCTGAGACCGTGACCTCTATGATTATAGCAGAAAAAGGTCTCCATCATCCACGAGTCTATGATTTCCATTTTGTTTCTATCCCTCTAACTGGCATAATTTCTCTGGATACCTCAGAGAAGAGATGTTGCCTAAGTGCTTGTTTTGCAGGGTGCCATTTCCATAGATTATAGCAGAAAAAGGTCTCCATCATCCACGAGTCTATGATTTCCATTTTGTTTCTATCCCTCTAACTGGCATAATTTCTCTGGATACCGCAGAGAAGAGATGTTGCCTAAGTGCTTGTTTTGCAGGGTGCCATTTCCATGAGTCAAGTTCATTTGAGGTAAGGGCACACAGGGCCCAGTGGATCGCCCTTCATTGGTACCTTATTCAGAATGTTCAGAAGATTTGCTCTGTCAGATCTTCTCAGTGGCTCTCTACTGCCCACAGACCAAAACTCTCCTTCCTCTGCTGGATCTCCTGTTTCTTCTGCATTTCTGTCTTAGCCTTTCTTTTATCCACTTCTCCATTCATTTCATAAACATAGATACACCATCTCTTCCATACTGCAGAATCTTTCTTAGGTTCTGGGGATGTAAACAAAAATAATATTGACTTTTCTTCTTGTGTTCTCAAAGGTGAAATAATACAGTAGAAGACAAAGGTATAAAGCAAAACCATAGGAAGTGTTAGCTGTGGCAGTGTGCCAGGAATGGGGCTGGAGGATAACCATAGAAGTTTCAGAGACAACGTAGCCCCAAAGTATCACCACCAATGTGGATAAGCCTTGCCAACTAGAAGCAGTGTCCTGAATGAAGTCCCAGGTACACTGACTACAGCAGACGCAGGAAGCCAGAACACAGGTGGCTAGAAGAAGGCTGGAGGAAAGCAAGAGTGTCCAGAGTGTGCAGAGCAACACATAGGGTATGGGAACCATTCCTGGATGTGTGTGTGTGCGTGTGTGCGCATGAGTATATGTATGTAAGTGTGTGCAGTGGGGGGGGGTGTGGGTTGACATGATTAAATCATTGCAGCCTTGGGGCAGAAGATTTTAGACTCAGCCTGCTAAGGATATGTGTATGTATGTATGAGTGTGTTTGTGTGTACTTAAAGCCAATAATTGGATAAAAGACAGTGCCTTAAATACCTGAAGAAGTAGTACCACTAGAAAATTCTTTGAAATACGAAAAACATGAACAGCTTAGAAGACATCTAGCCCATTTATCAAATCATGAAATATGCAGCCCCAAACTTCCTGACTCAACAGCTCTTCCTGCACACACAACAAGCTCAGACATCCTTGTAAATGCCACTAGTTATTTCTGAGAGTCCCTGCGAAGTGATTCCTGGGCTGCTAGAAATGTTGGGGCACCAAGTGGCTCTTCCCCCCTGGTCTGCCCTGCTTTAGTGTCTTTTGATGTGTGCTCACCCACTGTCCCACACATGGTAGGGGGACGCTAGCTTCAAAAGTCAGTGTCTGGGTGTTCCTGTGCTTCAGGCTTAGGAGAGGCAGACCTGAGACAGGGCCTACTCAAAGGTAGGGAGGTCTCCCCTGGTTCTGGGTTACATTAAGCCCAAAGGCAGACAATCCTAGGCTTTTCCTTAGATCCTGCACCACCTCTCCTCTTCCTTCAGCCAGGTGACCAGGACCTGGCCGGGGGGCAGATCATGGGAAGAAGCTATTGCTCCCCTCCGTCTCATTCCTGTTCCAACAAAATGCCTTGTGTCTTCCAGTTAAACACAGAGACTTCAGTTTGTTGCTTGTTATGATAGCAGTAAACACATCCTGAAACAGACTCAAAGACCCTGGCATCTGCACATCAGGAGAAAGGGACACTACACTTGAGAGCTAACTGAGGCCAGAAAACCCTAGCAGTAAGAATGCACAGAGACTCCAGTTGCAAAAGCCAGGATATAATCCTGAAGGAAAAAAAAAAAAAGGAAGATGTTGTGGAAATGGTGGGAATGAGCTTAAAAATGTATTGATCTGATCTCAACTTTTATAATTAGAGAGAAATGCAGATGCATATTTGGCAAACTATTAGAATTAAAACTCATGATTTTTAAATAACAAATTACCACAGGATGTATAAGCAGATAATCTATATTGCAAAGTCAAGGACAAAAAACTGAATCAGCAGCAAGAAAGCCAAAACAAGAGAAAACTTAAAATAAGAAGATGAGAGTAGGGCAAGATACACATTCAGTTCAGTTCAGTCGCTCAGTCGTGTCCTACTCTTTGCGACCCCATGAATCGCAGCACGCCAGGCCTCCCTGTCCATCACCAACTCCCGGAGTTCACTCAGACTCACGTCCATCGAGTCCGTGATGCCATCCAGCCATCTCATCCTTGGTCGTCCCCTTCTCCTCCTGCCCCCAATCCCTCCCAGCATCAGGGTCTTTACCAATGAGTCAGCTCTTCGCATGAGGTGGCCAAATTACTGGAGTTTCAGCTTCAGCATCATTCCTGCCAAAGAAATCCCAGGGCTGATCTCCCTCAGAATGGACTGGTTGGATCTCCTTGCAGTCCAAGGGACTCTCAAGAGTCTTCTCCAACACCACAGTTCAAAAGCATCAATTATTTGGTGCTCAGCTTTCTTCACAGTGCAACTCTCACATCTATACATGACCACAGGAAAAACCATAGCCTTGACTAGACGGTCATGTATGGATGTGAGAGCTGGACTGTGAAGAACTGAGCTGAACTGAACTGACTAGACGGATCTTAGTCGGCAAAGTGATGTCTTTGCTTTTGAATATGCTATCTAGGTTGGTCATAACTTTTCTTCCAAGGAGTAAGCGTCTTTTAATTTCATGGCAATAAAAACTGACCTTTTCCAGTCCTGTGGCCACTGCTGAGTTTTCCAAATTTACTGGCACATTGAGTGTAGCGCTTTCACAGCATCATCTTTCAGGATTTGGAATAGCTCAACTGGAATTCCATCACCTCCACTAGCTTTGTTCGTAATGATGCTTTCTAAGGCCCACTTGACTTCACATTCCAGGATGTCTGGCTCTAGATGAGTGATCACACCATCATGATTATCCAGGTCATGAAGATCTTTTTTTACAGTTCTTCTGTGTATTCTTGCCACCTCTTAATATTTTCTGCTTCTGTAGATCCATACCATTTCTGTCCTTTATCGTGCCCATCTTTGCATGAAATGTTCCCTTGGTATCTTTGATTTTCTTGAAGAGATCTCTAGTCGTTCCCATTCTGTTCTTTTCCTCTGTTTCTTTGCATTGATTGCTCAAGAAGGCTTTCTTATCTCTTCTTGCTATTCTCTGGAACTCTGCATTCAAATGCTTATATCTTTCCTTTTCTCCTTTGCTTTTTGCTTGTCTTCTTTTCATAGCTATTTGTAAGGCTTCCTCAGACAGCCATTTTGCTTTTTTGCATTTCTTTTCCATGGGGATGGTCTTGATCTCTGTCTCCTGTACAATGTCACAAACCTCATTCCATAGTTCATCAGGCACTCTATCTATCAGATCTAGGCCCTTAAATCTATTTCTGTCTTAGTAATTTATATTAATAGAATAAATAAAAACTCAGAAATGCTGTCAACAGAATCAGCTAATTTTACTTAAGTGATATTTATAAAACATAACTCCAACACCTGCAAAGCATACAATTATTTTCAAGTGCACATGGAATGGTCACTGATATAGACCATATGCTAGATAGACCATTTACTGAGACAAAATAAGTCTCAGTAAATCCCAAGCCTGGAAATCTTGAAAGTATGCCCTCTGACCACATTGTAATTAAATTCAAAATCAACAAGTTGTATATAGTAAAATTCAAAGTATTTTGAAATTAAGTGACAGAACCCTAAATAAACATGGATCAAGCAGGAAATCATTACAGGGACTTCCCTGGTGAACCAGTGGCTAAGACTCAATGCTCCCAATGCAAGAGGCCCAGGTTCAATTCCTGGTCAGGGAACTAGATGTCACAGCTAAGAGTCACATGTCACAGCTAAGAGTTCACATGCTGCAACTAAAGACTGCCCCATGCCACAACTAAAAGATCCTGCATGCCACAAAGATTCCACATGCTACTACTAAGAGTTGGTGCAGCCAAAGGAATAATTTTTTTTTAAAAAATACCTTTTAAAAGTAAATACTTTATATAAAATAATACTAAAAACACACCACTTCAAAATTTGTGGGAAACCCACTCCAGTGTTCTTGCCTGGAGAATCCCAGGGACGGGGGAGCCTGGTGGGCTGCTGTCTGTGGGGTCGCACAGAGTCAGACACGACTGAAGTGACTTAGTAGCAAAGCTAAAATGTTGTATAAGAGAATCTTTATAGTTTTAAAAGACTATATTAGAAATACAAAGTTTAAAATAAATGATTTACATTTATGCTTTAGAAAACTAGAAAAATAAAAGCAAATTAAACCAAAATAATTAGAAAGATCATAATAAATATAACAATAGAAATCAATGAAATAAAAAACATACAAACAACAGAGAAAATAACATTTTTGAGTCTTTGAAAATGTTAAGAAAGTTAATAAAACCCATAAGTACTGGTCAAGAAAAAAAGAAAAAAAATTTAGTGCCAATAATAAAAGATGAGATATCACTATAGATCCCCATGTGACTGTAGCCATGAAACTGAAAAACGTTTACTCCTTGGAAGGAAAATTATGACCAACCTAGATAGCATATTAAAAAGCAGAGGCATCACTTTGCCAACAAAAGTCCATCTAGTCAAGGCTATGGTTTTTCTAGCAGTCATATAGGGATGTGAGAGTTAGACTATAAAGAAAGCTGAATGCCGAAGAATTGATGCTTTTGAACTGTGATGTTGGAGAAGACTCTTGAGAGTCCCTTGGACTGCAAGGAGATCCAACCGTCCATCCTAAAGATCAGTCCTGAGTGTTCATTGGAAGGACTGATGTTGAAACTGAAACTCCAATACTTTAGTCACCTGATGCGGAGAGCTGATTCATTTGAAAAGACCCTGATGCTGGGAAAGATTGGGGACAGGAGGAGAACGGGAAGACAGAGGATGAGATGGCTGGATGGCATCACTGACTCAATGGACATTGGTTTGGGTGGACTCTGGGAGTTGGTGATGGACAGGGAGGCCTGGCGTGCTGCAGTTCATGGGGTCAGAGAGTCAGACACGACTGAGTGACTGAACTGAACTGAATATAGAAGGATAATAAATGAACAAAATGAACAATTTTTACCAATAACTTAGAGGAAATGGATATATTCTTTGAAAAGTATTATTTACCGTTAGTTCCATCCATAGGATTTTCCAGGTAAGAATACTGGAGTGGGTTGCCATTTCCTTCTCCAGATGATCTTCCCAGCCCAGGGATCGAACCCAGGTCTCCCACATTGCAGGCAGACACTTTACCATTTGAGCCACCAGGAAAGAACAGGAATAAATCTACCTAAAGAGAAAAAAGACCTCTATAAAGAAAACTATAAAACACAGATGAAAGAAATTAAAGATGATGCAAACTTCATATTCTTGGACTAGAAGAATCAATATTGTGAAAATGAATATACTACCCAAAGCAATCTATAGGTTCAGTGCAATCCCTATCAAATTACCAACTGCATTTGTCACAGAATTAGAACAAAAAATTTCACAGTTTTTATGGAAACACAAAAGACTCTGAATAAACAAAGCAATGGTGAGAAAGAAAAATGTAGGAATCAACCTTATTAACTTCAGACTATACTACAAAGCTACAGTAATCAAGACAGTATTGTACTGGAGCAAAAACAGAAATATACACCAATGAAACAAGATAGAAATCCCAGAGAAAAATCCATGCACCTATGGGCACCTTATCTTTGATAAAGGAGGCAAGAATATTCAATAGAGAAAAGACAGCCTCTTCAATAAGTGGTGCTGGAAAAGAATGAAATTAGAACACTTCATAACACCTTACACAAAATAAACTCAAAATGGATTAAAGACTGAAATATAAGGCCAGAAACCATAAAACTCTTAGAGGAAAACATAGGCAAAACACTCTTAGACATAAGTTACAGCAAATCCTCTTTGACCCACATCCTAGAGTAATGGATTTAAAACAAAAATAAACAAGTGGGACCTAATTAAATTTAAAAGTTCTTGTTACAACAAAGGAAATGATAAACAAGATGAAAAGACAACCCTCAGGATGGGGACAAATAATTGCAAATGAAACAACTAACAAAGGATTAATTTCCAAAATATACAAGCAGCTCATACAGCTCAATACCAGAAAAATGGAAAACTCAATCAAAAAGCGGGAGGAAGACCTGAACAAACATTTCTCCAAAGAAGACATAGAGATGGCCAACAAATATATAAAAAGATGTTGAGCGCTGCTGCTTATTCACTTCAGTTCAGTTCAGTTGCATCTGACTCTTTGTTAACCCATGGACCGCAGCACATCAGGCCTCTCCGTCCATCACCAACTCCCAGAGTCCACCCAAACCCATGTCTATTGAGTCGGTGATACCATCCAACCATCTACTTATCTGTCATCCCCTTCTCCTCCTGTCCTCAATCTTTCCAAACATCAGGGTCTTTTCCAGTGAGTCAGCTCTCTGCATCAGGTGGCCAAAGTATTGGAGTTTCAGCTTCAACATCAGTCCTTCCAATGAACACCCAGGACTGATTTACTTCAGGATGGACTGTTTGGATCTCCTTGCAGTCCAAGGGGCTCTCAAGAGTCTTCTCCAACACCACAGTTCAAAAGCATCAATTCCTTGGCACTCATCTTTCTATAAAGACCAAATCTCACATCCATACATGACCACTGGAAAAACCATAGCCTTAACTAGATGGACCTTTGTTGAAAAAGTGATGCCTCTGCGTTTTAATATCCTATCTAGGTTGGTCATAACTTTCCTTCCAAGGAACAAGCATCTTTTAATTTCATGGCTGAGTCAGTATCTGCTGTGATTTTGGAGCCCAGGAAAATAAAGTGTGACACTGTTTCCACTGTTTCCCCATCTATTTCCCATGAAGTGATGGGACTGGATGGCATGATCTTCGTTTTCTGAATGTTGAGCTTTAAGACAACTTTTTCACTCTCCTCTTTCACTTTCATCAAGAGGCTTTTTAGTTCTTCTTCACTTTCTGCCATAAGGGTGGTGTCATCTGCATATCTGAGGTGATTGATATTTCTCCTGGGAATCTTGATTCCAGCTTGTGCTTCCTCCAGCCCAGTGTTTCTCATGACATACTCTGCATAGAAGTTAAATAAGTAGGGTGACAATATACAGNCACTCTCCTCTTTCACTTTCATCAAGAGGCTTTTTAGTTCTTCTTCACTTTCTGCCATAAGGGTGGTGTCATCTGCATATTTGAGGTTATTGATATTTCTCCCGGCAATCTTGATTCCAGCTTGTGTTTCTTCCAGTCCAGCGTTTCTCATGATGTACTCTGCATATAAGTTAAATAAGCAGGGTGACAATATACAGCCTTGACGTACTCCTTACTCCAATATTAATAAATGGCTTCACATCCAACATTTAAATTAATGGTTTTCATGTTGAGTTAATGATAAATCTAATAGACTCACCTAAACAAGATGGTGAGGAAAGAAAAATTAGACACAAAAGCATGGATGAAGACAAGAGAACACAGAGAGATGAAATTAGTCCCGGAAACATTAATATTGGTCTACATGGGCTTCCCAGGTGGCACTAGTGGTAAAGAACCTGCCTGCTGATGCAGGGCATGTAATAGACGCAGGTTCGATCCCTGGGTCGGGAAGATCTCCTGGAGAAGGCAATGGCAACCCACTCCAGTAATCTTGCCTGGGGAATTCCACAGACAGAGGATTCTGATGGGCTAGGGTCCCTAGAATCACAAAGAGTCAGAGGTGACTGAAGCAACTTAACGGATTTAATAAGTTATAGTAAAGGCGTTAAATAATGGTCAAAGAAGGTTTACCAGGTATGAAACCATTGCTTTGAAAGGAATAACATAGTGTGAGGAAAGAGACAAATGTCCTTTTGAATCGAGTTTACCTATGAAGGGAAGGGAAAGTCACAGGGAAATATCTCTGTAAATATGGGAGATATTTGTCAAGGAAAGTTTTAAAATGTACACTTGAAGTTTTTAAAAACCACAGAGGTTTCATGTAGAACATCTGGAAAATATAGTAATGTAGAAGAAATCAAAGGCTACCTGCCACCTTGGAAGCCAAGGATAGCTGCTCCTTTAATAGTGTGTGGTCAGCTGTGGTCTTGGAGAAGCCTCACTCCCATACAAGGCCCTGGGGTGAGGAGGCAGCAGAAGGGAGGAGCTGAGGAGTGACCACCATCACAATTGTCCCCTCTTGCCTCTCCTGGACCACAGGGTCTAGAAACACCAGGGTTTTGCCCCCTACTTCCTTCTTTTCCCCTGTAGTGCCCAATATTACTGAGCAGGTTCAGTGACGCAGTGAGGAAAAGAGAAAGGGAAAAAAGCGGAATGATGTATGGAACTCTAACTTCATTTTTGGAAATATTTTTTAAATTCTTTTTTTTTTTTAATTGGAGCATGGTTGCTGAATGGAAAATTTTATTTGAGTCAATTTTGAGGATTACAACCCAGGAAAAGCATCTCAGAAAGCTCTGAGAATTGTTCTTCCTGTTAGAAGTCAAGGCACAGTTATATAAATTTTTTTTGAGACAGAGGGCTGTACATCAACGGTCTCGTTATTGAGAGTTTACGTAATCCGTATCTAAATGTCATGCTGCTGCGTCGTGTGATCCTTTACAAGATCTAACTTTACTTGTTACAATTACATTGATTAAAAACCTCAAAAAACATACAAACCTATCTGAGAAAAGAAGTCTTAGGATGCAGTGAAGAGAAGGGAGAAGGAGACCGGGAAATGAAAAAAACCCAAGACCTCATTAGTGATTTTTCTGTCCCAACCTTTAGAAAAAGAAGACGAGCAGGTGGAGCAGGGAAAGAAGAGAGGGATTTGGAGATGGGCTTCCCAGAGTGAAGGGGGCGGGAGATAAATGAATGCTGTACACATGGGCAGATGGCACGGGGGACGTGAAAGAAAGTGAAAATCGCTCAGTTGTGTCCAACTTTTTGTCACACTTTGGACCCTCTGTACAGTCCATGGAACTCTCCAGGCTAGAATGCTCATTCTCTAGGCCAGAATGCTGGAGTGGATAGCCTTTCCCTTACGGGAGATAAATGAATGCTGTACACATGGGCAGATGGCACGGGGACGTGAAAGAAAGTGAAAATCGCTCAGTTGTGTCCAACTTTTTGTCACACTTTGGACCCTCTGTACAGTCCATGGAACTCTCCAGGCTAGAATGCTCATTCTCTAGGCCAGAATGCTGGAGTGGATAGCCTTTCCCTTCTCTGGGGGATCTTCCTAACCCAGGGATCAAACCCAGGTCTTTCGTATTGCAGGTGGATTCTTTACCAGCTGAGCCACAGAAGCCCAAGAATACTGGACTGGGTAGCCTATCCTTTCTCCAGAGGATCTTCCTGACCCAGGAATCAAACCAGGGTCTCCTGCGTTGCAGGCAGATTCTTTACTAACTGAGCTATTGACTTAGCTCACAGGGGCTTCCCCTGTAGCTCAGGATAAAGCATCTGCCCACAATGTGGGAGACCTGGGTTCAATTTCTGGGTTGAGACGTTCCCCTGGAGAAAGAAATGGCAACCCACTCTTGCCTGGACAAGGCCATGGACAGAGGAACCTGGCAGGCTACAGTTCATGGGGTCACAAGAGGCAGATATGACAGCGCTGTTTCTTCTTTCTTCTAATAAAAGGAAACGTTAAGTAGCTCCGTGTGGCATATGGGAACTGAGATCTATTCCTGGAAGGAAGAGACAATTTGCTGGGTATTGCACTTTAACCAGGGTGAGTGGGTGGCCCCAAAGGTACCTTAAAGGTAAGCTTGCTTGATTTTAGTGCTTCCATATTTGATCAGCACAAATCAATCCTGAGACCAAGGTCGCTTCACAGAGAAGATAAGGTAGTCATCAAGAGCCCAGCAAGTATGAATGAATGCTGAGTGAGGGCTGAGCCCAGCAAGTATGAATGAATGCTGAGTGAGGGCTGAGGATGGTCCAGCACCATACCCTGCAAGACATCGTGTTCTATGAAGAATAGGCAGATTTGAGTCTTTACATCAGGCTAGAGGTAGTTCACCAAATATAGGGGAAAAGGGCCTTCTTAACTTATATCTTTTATGCCAGCAATCATTTTACAATAGCGAACAGCCATGCTCCCTAATGAATCTCTGGGATTTAGAACAGAAAGTTCAGAAGTAGGAAAAGTGGTAGGTGGGAAATCTGGCTTAAATGTGCTTTCAGCTGTGTCTTCCAGATAATTATAATGGAATCTACTTCTTCCCCACCTCTGCCTGTCATCCTCAGTATTAAATTATGATGATGGTGATTACTAATAATTATCACTTTCATATATTTGGCATTTTCAACTTTCTAAAGTACTTACACATGGATCTTTTCCCCATGAAATGCCAGCAATCATTTACAATAGCGAACAGCCATGCTTCCTAATGAATCTCTGGGATTTAGAACAGAAAGTTCAGAAGTAGGAAAAGTGGTAGGTGGGAAATCTGGCTTAAATGTGCTTTCGGCTGTGTCTTCCAGATAATTATAATGGAATCTACTTCTTCCCCACCTCTGCCTGTCATCCTCAGTATTAAATTATGATGATGGTGATTACTAATAATTATCACTTTCATATATTTGGCGTTTTCAACTTTCTAAAGTACTTACACATGGATCTTTTCCCCATGAACCTAGGAAACAGGAAGTGTAAGCACCCCTCTACCCATCTTCAAGATGAGGACCAAGCTGAGATTCCCTTGCCCTGAGTCATGCAACTTTTTACTGCATCTAATGGTCTCTAGCTCATTCTCTTTATTGGTCATCGGAAGGCAAGGTGTTTCTGTTCCTACTCAAAGCTAGCATGAATGTGTGCATAGATATGTATATTCCATGCATCAAATTTGAGTATATTGCACTATTAAGTTTAGAGCAATTTCTCTTTCCTCTCTTCTGTCTGTCTCTCTTTATCCCTCTCTTTCTCTCACACACAGACATACATATTCAGTCACTCATTTAAGGATTTCAAAACATTTTCCAAATAACAAGACAATCTCTCCTTTGTCAGTTATGATGGTTAGAACTTTGGCAGGCTTGTCTCAGCTTTTTGCTTCGTTTGTGTATTACAGAGCAAAATCTGGGGATAGAACTCGGTATCAGCATTGCATTTAGGAAACTGGATATGCAAGAGTGGGCATGCACCTTGGCTGACTGCTGATTATTCTCCATGATCTGGAGCTAATCCCAAGGATTAAGTGAGCATCTGCTCTTGGATGCTGACAGCCGGATGGGGCTAAGCATAAACAGAGGAGGTGGATCAGCCTCAGGCAAACCAGCCAATGGGGAGAGGGCTGGGCTTTCTCCAGGGCCCTGGAGATTTGATCCTGGCTGATCTATCCCTACCCTCCTGAGTCCTGCTTCATCCTGCCCCTCACCCAGGCTCCAACCTGGACACTGCAGCGGGGCGATTAGGAGTTCGGGTCACACTACTCAAGTCTGTACCTGCTCTGGCAGCTCTAGGTGCATTTCGTGACCTTGGGCAGATTGCCATGGGCAGGAAGCTCAGCTCTTTTATCCCCGGAATGTGGATGGTGGCAGTAATCCACTGCTCAGAGTTACAGCTCAGATTGGGTGAGCTGCTCCTCTCAGGGAGCCTGTGCTGGAATCGCTGTTCAGCCATCATATTATACTATCCTGTGGCTCCCCTCTCCTTTTGTCCCCTGCTCACCATTTTAGCTCAAGTACCCCCTCCCACTATTCCAGCAGATACTGATTCTGCTCGTCCTCTACCACACGTTACCTGGACCAGTCTTCTTGGCTTCCGCCTTGTTAGGGTCATGCGTTTATTTTTTCTCTGCTTCATGGATCTGAGTCTGTGAGCATCTTCTGGGGTGTGTCTATTCCAGATCTTAATTTTCTATAGAAACACACATACAGACACACACACATCAGGGAAGAAAGGGAAAGGAAGGATGGAGGGAGAAATGAATGGAGACATCGTCTTCGGTTTTTCTTTTTTTAAGAATAACTTATTTACAGAGTTTTGTTGTTTTCTATCAAACATCAACATGAATCAGCCGTAGGTGTACAAATGTCCCCTTGTTCGTTCATTGAACCCCTCTCCTATCTCCCTCCCCATCCCATCTCTCTAGGTTCTAATCATTCCCAGTGTTGGTTTCTTTCCCACCCTTTCTCCTCCTTACACCAAGCAATCTTCAGGAGCTACATTGAATAGCACAGACTCTGCAGAAAGTCATCAGAAGGCACTTTCATAGTCCAGTCTTTGGAGACAGAAAGACCCTAATTCTGTGATGGGACAAAAGTAGCAGTGGTAAAGCACAGGCTCCCCAAGTCTTGGGAGGCTGAGGACTCCCATCTCTCTTTTTTTTTTTTCAGGCACAGAGCATATAAGACTAGTCCTTTAGCACTCTCCCAAGGTGCTTCCCCCCAGTGCTGTCTTTTCTTAGAATACTTCCTGAGATGGAACACAGGCATCATGCTGGAAAGGTGAAGTTCATCAGAAGTGACAGGAGTGTCTGGAGTTATGGGAGGTGCTGAGAAACACCAGCAACTGGGTCCAGGGTACCAGCAGGAGCACTGGCCTGACTCCCATGCACTGGGCCTGGCTCTTGAGGTCTCAGATCTACCTGGAGGGTGGTGGGCAAGGAGCCTCAACTCTGCAGCCTCAGCACTTCTGGGAAAAGTAATAGCCTCGCATCACTTCCAGCAGATATTAGGTGGCTTGCCACAGCCTCTAGGACGTCACTGCCTCTGTGTATGGCAGCAATTGTTATTTAAAATAATAGCAGTGAGTTACCTAGAAGTAATGACAGGAGAAGCTTGTGCTCATTTATTCATTGTAGTGACTCTACATTTTAGAATCCTGAGAGCTGAGGGATTCTGCATAACTAAATCTTCCAGAACCAAACTTTATCTACACTTAAAGACACAAAATAATTTTGTTCTAAAATTAAAAATGAAACCTATTTTAATAGATTTTTAAAAATTATAGTTAATATTTTTTTCTAATTATTTTTGTCACAGTATACAGGAGATGGAGAGAATGCCATGCTCTTCTCTGGACGACTTGAGTCATCATTCTGAACACGAACACTGACAACACAGGGCTACCCTCCTGAGCTCCTGAATTTTCCTCCCACTGACCTCTCCTGGACCATCCTCATTCCCTCAAGTCTCTGATGGTGTCACTAGGCAGGAGCAAAGAGAGACAATGTTTTGTCTGGGGAGCTCAAGTCTTAGAGCAGGATAGGAATTTCCTCAAAGAGCGGGTGAGTGGCATTTCTAGGACAGCACCAACTCTCTTTATCTTGTGAGCTACAGGCTTACAAGACTCCAGGTGCCAGCTTGTCTAGTTTGCAATTCCCCCCTTTTTTATATAAATTTATTTATTTTAATTGGAGGCTAATTACTTTACACTATTGTAGCAGTTTTGCCATACACTGACATGAATCAGCCATGGGTGTACAGTGTTCCCCATCCTGAACCCTCCTCCCACCTCCCTCCCCAGCCCATCCCTCAGGGTCATCCTAGTGTATCAGCCCTGAGCACCCTGTCTCATGCCTCGAACCTGGGCTGGAGATTCATTTCACATATGATCCTTTATTTTCCTTTTCAGAGGGTCTCTAAGCCACCCAACTCAGGTTTCACGGTTGACTTCTTGTAGAGCTGATGGATATTGTTGCGGATGAAGACTGCCCCACTGTATACCATATTTTCAGTTCTTCAGTTTGGAGAGACTCTTTGTTGAGAGTTAATACAAAACAAAACAGTGGCCGACGATAGCAACCCAGCTCATGATGTACCTCCTTCTTGGGTAACTGGAAGATGTGTGGCCAGAATCACATATAAGCAGCTTTTTATTTCCCCTCCTCTGTCTCGTTTCATTCCTTCCTTCTTTCCTTCTCCTCTCATTTTCTTTTTCTTTGTTTCTTTCCTCCTCTCTCCACACTTCTCCTTCTTCTTCTTCCTTTTCTTTCCCCTCCCCTGCTCCTTTCTCACCCTTCTCCTTCTTCTTTCCCCCCATCTTTTTCCCTCTCCCTCATCTCTATCTGTACTCTGTCTCTTACTCTATCTCCCTCTCTCTCTTGCACTTTTCCTGGTTAAAAAGACTCTTCTAGCATTAAGCATTCCTTGTGTCAGTGCAACAGGAATACTGCTCTTACACTGTGTGCTGCCTGTCCAGAACTCCATATTCACTTCCTCATGGACCTTTGCTGATGGTATCAGCCTGTACCATCTTAGATGGGGAGTGGGGACTTGGTTGCCACCAAGAGTTGGACACAACTTAGCGACTAAGTGCATACAACAGCACATAGGTGAATCACAGAACAGACTCAGCTATGAGTAAAATCATATTATCTCTTTATATAATTATTCTCCTGTAGCTTTTGGCTTGCTATTGGTCCTTAGTAGAGACTGAATGCTCAATTACAGCCTACCAAGTTACCATCTGACCTGAGCTGCCCACTGCAAATTGGTGTTGTCTGGTGACCAAGCTATGATGTTGAGCATGGACAGGGGATCTCCATTATCAAATGGAAGTGATATGATTCAGACTGGGCTTAAGCAAGCTCTGAGGGCACATGCGGCATGAGGTGGTGGCCCAGATACCCATGGCCTCTATTTCTGATGCACTGATCATCTCTCTTTCAACCTATGGCCTCATAGGGAGCTCCTTATGATAAGTCCACTGAAGAAAAACATCATGGACTTGTGTTATACAGATGGTTCTGCATGAAATAGTCACCGTTAAAAAGTGTATGGTTGTTGCACCATAGCCGTATCCCAGTTGGCCCTCAACGACAATAGTGACGAGAAATCATCCCAGTGGCAGGACATTGGATAGGGTCCAGGAGAGATGGAAAGAGTTGCAGTTCATTGATCATGGACAGTTTGGCTGGCTGGTCAAGGTCTTGGGAAGAACACAAGTGGAAAATTTGTGCCAACAAGGTCTGGGGAAAAGGCCTGCAGATACACTTATCAGAATGGGCACCTGGTGTGCAGATATTTGTGAATACTCAACAAAGGGTGATGCCAGTAATGTTGGATTTTAATAACTACATGGATAGGATGACCTGTCCTGTGGACACTGGTTAGCCCCCTTCCGCAGTCACTCCTGTCATTCCCTAATATGTTCATCAACCAAATGGCCACGATGGCAGAGACGGAAGGTATATGTAGGCTCATCTACATGGGCTGCCACTCACCAAGGACAGACTGGCTACAGCCACTTCTAGGTGCCCAGCTGGCTGGCAGCAAAAACCAACACGCACGTGGCACCATTCCCCAGGGTGACCAGCCAGCTACCTGGGGGCAGGTTGATTACATTGGCCTGTCTCCATTATGAAGGGGTAGCTCATTGTTCACAGTGAAACAGTCACTCTTTCTCTATATGGTTTTAGCCCAGCTGATAGATTTAAAAAAAGAAATTCCAAACATCAACAATAATCATAGATTTGATGTATTTTGAGGTGATTTACCCATAAATGAGAGCCCACTGAAAAGCTACTTCAGCAATTAAAAAAGAAAAAAAGTTGGTTATCTTATGTCAAAGTCCAAATCATGTTAGTATATTCAAATTAGAAAGTGGAAAAGTAAAACTCCCAAGGTAGGTTAAGTTATGTTGCAGTAACAAATAGCCTCATACTCCTGATGGCTTATTAGAATCCTTCTTTCTCTTTGCTGCCATCATAGGTTGGCTGGGGGCTCTGCTTCAGGACCAATTTTGACAAAGTAGGTGCTTTCTGGAGTGCTGCCTTTCGTGATGGCAGAGAGGAAACCTCATGGGGATCTTGTACTAGTGATGAAGTTGACAGGCCCAAGCCACATACCCCCAACCTCAAAGGAGCCAGAAAGTTCAAGGCTGCCATAGCCAGGATGTTTTGGCAATCAGAACTAATGAGTACTCTAGAGATGAGGGAAGGCTGTAACTGGCAGGGTATTCCATTGGACGGAAGAATGACAGCTGTTTGAGAGGGAAGAGACAAAGGGAAGATGAGAAGTCAAGATGCGTGACTAGGGCCGTTTAGTTTAGGGGCAGATGGTCAGCTGCACAGCCCTAAGTTAGTCACTGTTCTCCAATACAATATAACAAATGATGCTCAGATCAGCTCCCAGTCAGCAAGGAAAAGTAACATTGCATTCTGTGCAATTGTTGAAGAGGGCTGGAGCATTTATATTACACTTCAGAATGATTTTTATGCAAAATCTTTAAAATATTGATATTTTATATGTAAGAGGACATTATATTCAGCCTGTTCTGCCAAGACACCTATTTTAGCGACAGCACAATGGGATTATCACTGGTTTTGTTATTGTCATAGTCACTGTCTCCCTAGTGGAACTTATTGTATATATAGTGAAGCTGGTTACAAGAAGCAAGGGAGAAGAGAGAAAACCACGGCATCATGGAGAGCGTTCACTCCTTTAAATATGTCAGTTGGCTGTTTTCAGCTGTATCAGTTGAGAATATGTTGGGATGACATGCAGCCCCGGATAAGATTGTTTTGAACAATATGAGAATCAGTGGCATTAGGCCAAATTAAATCTAATTTACTCTACAAATTGCCAAACTATCAGTCCTATTAAGTCTGTTTATTAAAAGGCAAGAGAGTTGGCCTGGGTCGCAAGCTGTGGCTGGGATAATAAGACAAAGATGAAGCCCACTAATGTAGATAAATCATGTTTGATTTCCAGGCTTGGGTAGCCAATGGGAGGGCTTTCACCTCACCTCCCCTATCATCCAGAGGTGTCTGTGAGCCAGTTAGAATGTCCCCAGAGTCAGGCCATATTGATTGATTTTCATAACACTGGAAGGCCCATGTCATTGCCCCCAATCTGAGGTCATTAATAAAACCAACTCTGTTTCTCTCTAGTCATCCATTATACATAATACAATTTATGCTGGTATTTATGATTCAGAGGTAAGTGGGATGAGGAGCGTGACAGTGGCAGAGATGGAGTTTAGGATTATTCCACTCAAATTCTAAAGTGTATAGATGGAAAATAATAATTATTCCCAAATTTCTTGGGGTGATACAAGAAACTTTTAGATTGGATTTTACACATTAATAATTGCCTCATGCACATAAAATGAAGGGGAAAAGGCAATGCTAATTAAGGTCTTTTTCCTTAGGAAAGATGAGTCTTTGTTTATAGTGCTCACCTGCCCTTTCTCAGAGTGCCTAGTTACTAAATCCTACTCATCCTTGGAGGGCTATCTCAAATTCCCTGTTGATTAAGTAGTCTACTTTTAATATTCTAGTCTTTATGCTTCCTTTATTTGAACTCGTGTCCCAGTTTAATATTAATAGCACTTGATTTGGCAAGTATCATATCCTTTACCACATTGAACTTTGATGAATCTTTTTATGAAATATTCAAAAAATATATATAGGGAAATTCAGTAACTTGCCAGAGATGACACATTTAGTAACTCATGTTTGCCATTAATCTCCGCTTCAATGTTGGATTCCATGGGGTAGTCAAATCTTGAAGGGGAAGAGACTGCAATAAGGATGTGAGTTAGACTAGGTTAGTGGATATAGGTAAACTAATTTTTCTTTCTGGGACTAGTAAAAGCAAGGCCTTCCAGTAAACATCAAGCAATGGTTCTTCAGCCAGTGTAGGCAGATAGGCCAGGTTGAAGCTGAACAACTGGATGCATCAATTCAGAAGGTATCCCCTGTGCTGGAATTTGGCCAACAAGCACCTTCCACAGATCCATTTCTGCGCCTTCCACTTTGTTCCAGGCATCCTTCAGCTTGGACTGACTTTATAGTGCATACTTCCTTAAACTAGGAGCAGGGAACATGCATGAGAATAAAGAATAATCCTTGAGTTGAGTTCAGTTCAGTTCAGTTCAGTTGCTCAGTCGTGTCCGACTCTTTGCAACCCCAAAATCACAGCACGCCAGGCCTCCCTGTCCATCACCAACTCCTGGAGTTCACTCAGACTCACGTCCATCGAGTCAGTGATGCCATCCAGCCATCTCATCCTCCGTCGTCCCCTTCTCCTCCTACCCCTAATCCCTCCCAGCAGCAGAGTCTTTTCCAATGAGTCAACTCTTTGCATGAGGTGGCCAAAGTACTGGAGTTTCATACTTGTCCTCAAACCCCAGATCTTAATTCTATGCGATAAATGCATGGGTTTTGGTTACCATTCCATCAGCATGATACAGTGGTAGGTTTAGAAAACCTCTGGAGGAAAGTAGAGGTGGGAGAAGGGAGGGAGGAAAATTGCTCACAGTAATCCAAAGGCTTTATTAGTCTGTAATTAGGAGTGATGGGAGGAAGCCAAGTGAGGGAAAGTTTAAGCTGAATTGCAAGAAAAAACGAGTCTCTAACAATGAAGAGCATTCAACTGTGGAGGAGGATGACAGAGACAGAGCAGCGGCAGTCACTCATAATTTCTTTATTGGTAATTTGGTCTCTATATTTTGGATGAAATACATATCTGGGAACCACGCCAAGTCAGGCAAGGGATGCCCTTTAACCAGCATTCAGGGTGATAGCATTAATGGCCCTGGGAGAGGAAAATGAGATAATCTAGAGAACCAGCTGAGAATGAGAAGTCCAAGAGCAAGATGCTGTCTTAGTTTTGGGTCCCGATGCTGCACATCTCTTGAGCTATTCAGAGTTGGGGTCCTGACCACAGACACCAGTGACTGCTAATCTTGCTTCCAGTATCGTAGATGCCATCTCTTACTGCCTCCGACCTTAGAGAAATCTCAATTCCCAGAATATCAATACTCTAGGAAGTGAGAATTAAAATGTGACCCTGTTCCATATAATACATTTATTTTGAAGTAAATGAAGAACACCGATGTTTTAAAAATGAATTAAAACATAGACAAATGATTTTGCATCATCCTTATGATGATCAGTCCTGGGTGTTCATTGGAAGGACTGACGTTGTAGCTGAAACTCCAACACTTTGGCCACCTGATGCGAAGAGCTGACTCATTTGAAAAGTTCCTGATGCTGGGAAAGATTGAAGGCAGAAGGAGAAGGAGACGACAGAGGATGAGATGGTTGGATGGCATCACTGACTTGATGGACATGGGTTTGGGTGGACTCTGGGAGTTGATGGAAAGGGAAGCCTGGTGTGCTGTGGTTCATGGGGTTGCAAAGGGTCAGACATGACTGAGCAACCGAACTGAACTGTAGTAAGACTTATTTATAGAAACAAATCTTTTGTTGCTTCCTTTGTAGGACACTCTATGACTGTTTTAAACAGCAGCTCATCTGTCCTTTAGTCTCTCATCCAGGTGGATTTTGTGTGTTGCTATTTTCAGGTCACCTCTTTGTTCACAATCTTTGCAAGAATTTCTGCAATCTGTTCTCAATTTACCATTGTCGTTATTACCTGTATTGTTCAAACCCTCTACGGTATTTTAGTTTTCCAGTCTGTTTACTGCCCACACACATGTACACACATGACCAAACATAAACACATGCTTATGAATGTATATGTATATGCATGTGCACACAAATATAGAAACAATAAAATAACCCATTATTCATCTGAGAAATCTTGAGAATCTAATGAACCTAATTTTGGAAACAAAATTTGAGGAAGCATCTCTCTTGTTTTTAAACAAATCTATTCTTTCTTCAAACCCATTTTCCACCTCTGCCAAAATGGCAAGTATATGTAAACTTAGCCACCATTCTTTCCCTACCTGTATTCCTTCTTCAGTCAATTCAGTATATAAGAAGGCTACCTGCTTTTTAAGTCTCAAGTCCATCACTACTAGTACAAAATGTCCTCCCCAACCTCCTCAACAGGAAGGGATCCTAAACTTTTTCTGAAATTCAGAAGCCCAGTGAAGGATACTCAACATATTCACCCTCTCCAGCAGGTCTTTAGTTCAAGCCTTGTATCTATCACTATGCTGTACTTTCTCAAGTTGAGGGTCATATCCCTCATAGATTCCCACTTCTCATAGTACTTAGCAAAGTCCTGTTAACCTAGAAGTTACTAAGAAAGTACTCATTTTCTGGAATAAATAAATTAATAATCAAAAGATAAACTTTTCGTATCACTCATCTGCTTTGGACACATTCTGCTTGATTTTTCCTCCAAAGCCCCGTGACTCCCCTAAAACCACAAATAATGGCAGTCTATTTGATCACCACTGGTCACTACACTATGTTGAGTTCCTTTCTTTCTGCCCCGCCAGTAGTCAAGCTGAATCTTCCATCTAGAGGGACTGTCTTTCTCAGCTGGCAATTCAGAGCTCCCAAGATGTTTCCTGTCTACTACAGGAAACATCTTCTGGCCATGCCAGGTTTGATCAACTCTCAGGTTCTCTGAATTTTTATTGAAATTATAATTAAACTTCATAGCATAGCACTTGACTATTTTATGATTTACTAATATTTTTGTTTCACCAACTAGACCATAAATAAATTGAGGGACATATAGAATAGTGGTGGCAAAGAGCTTGATTGAACTTGAGTCAGCTGCTTGGTTCGAATCTGATACTGACACTTATTAGCTGTGGGGTGTTGAACAAGTACCTAATTCTTCCATGCCTCACTTTTGTCATCTCTTAAATGGAGATAATGATAATGAATACTTCATAGGGTTAAATAGAAATTAAATGAGTTCACACACAAAAGCACATACTTCACGCCAGGTACATAGAAGCAGCGTGTATATATAAATTATTATCATTATCAAAACATAGATTTTATTTTTGCCTTATTCTCTATCTTTTCTTCCTAGTACATAGCAGAGTGCCATGTATGTTATGTGTATTTAATATATTCCATACAAATAATTCATTCAATAAATATGTATTGAGCACCTTCTAGGTGTCAGGTTAGTTCTAAGGGCTAAAAATACAAAAAAGAACAAAAGGAGTAATGCTCTGTTTTCAAAGAAATTAACTTTTACTGGTAGCAGATAAATAATAAATATACATAATAATATGTAATAAGTTAGTGTGATTATAACTGGATGTATATATTATATGTTATATATAGTCATATAAATTATTGAAATATATGTGTGCATATATGTATATTATGTGATAATATATAATAATACAAGTGATTAGATATGTGCTATGAGTGAAAATAAAGCAATATGAAGAGGGATGAAATGAGAGGGTCTGTTTTACAAAAGATAGTCTCTGATGAGGTGACATTTGATAGTAACATAGAGGAGGGAGCCATGTGAGTATCTGTCTGGAAGAGCATTTCAGGGGAAACTATAAGTGCAAAAATTCTGAAGCTGAAAAATATTTTATCCTTTTTGAATAATGGCCAAGAAACCAGAGTGACTTGAACAGCTTACACAATGGGGAAGAGTAGCAAGAAATGAGATCAGGACCTATTGGGGGTCAGATCATATAGGACTAGTATGTCAAATATTAAGAATTATGGAATTCTTAATTTTTTAAGAATTAGTTTTCCCGAAGGGGTTAAGGAGTTATTAACCTCTTTTTTTTTTTGGTTATATATTGTACAGTAATAATCACCTAAAATTAATGGCTTAATACAATAACCATTTCAGTATTGTGACCCCATGGACAGCAGCATGTCGGGCTCTACAGTCCTCCACTATCTCATGGAGTTTGCTCAAATTCATGTCCATCAATTCAGTGATGCTTTCTAACCATCTCATCCTCTGCTGACCCTTCTCATTACCTTCAATCTTTCCCAGCATCCAGGCCTTTTCCAATCATTTTGCATCAGGTGATCAAAGTATTGGAGCTTCAGCTTCAGCATCTGTCCTACCAATGAACATTCAGAGTTGATTTCCTTTAGGATCGATTGGTTTCATCTCTTTGCAGTCCAAGGGATTCTCAAGAGTTTTCTCTAGCACCACAGTTCAAAAACATAAATTCTTTAGTGCTCAACCTTCTTTTTAGTCCAAATCTCACATCCGTACATGACTACTGGAAAAATCACAGCTTCGACTGTATAGACCTTTGTCTACAAAGTGATGTCTCTGATTTTTAATATGCTGTCTAGGTTTCTCATGGCTTTCTTTCCAAGGAGCAAGTGTCTTTTGATTTCAGGGCTGCAGCCATACTCCTCAATGATTGCAGAGTCCAAAAAAAGAAGATCTGTCCCTGCTTCCTCTTTTTCTCCTATTTGCCATGAAGTGATGACTGCAGATGGTGATTGCAGCCATGAAATTAAAAGACGCTTACTCCTTGGAAGAAAAGTTATGACCAACCTAGATAGCATATTCAAAAGCAGAGACATTACTTTGCCAGCAAAGGTCTGTCTAGTCAAGGCTATGGTTTTTCCAGTGGTCATGTATGGATGTGAGAGTTGGACTGTGAAGAAGGCTGATTACTGAAGAATTGATGCTTTTGAACCGTGGTGTTGGAGAAGACTCTTGAGAGTCCCTTGGACTGCAAGGAGATCCAACCAGTCTATTCTGAAGGAGATCAGCCCTGGGATTTCTTCAGAAGGAATAATGCTAAAGCTGAAACTCTAGTACTTTGGCCACCTCATGCGAAGAGTTGACTCATTGGAAAAGACTCTGATGCTGGGAGGGATTGGGGGCAGGAGGAGAAATGGCTGACAGAGGATGAGATGGTTGGATGGCATCACTGACTCGATGGACATGAGTCTGAATGAACTCTGGGAGTTGGTGATGGACAGGGAGGCCTGGTGTGCAGCGATTCATGGGGTTGCAAAGAACGGACATGACTGAGAGACTGAACTGAACTGAAACTGATGGGACCGTATGCCATGATTTTAGTTTTTTGAATATTAAATTTCAAATCAGCTTTTTCACTCCTCTTTCACCTTCATCAAGAAGCGGTTTAGTTCCTCTTCATATTCTGCCATTGTAATGGTATTATCTGCATATCTGAGGTTGTTGATATTTCTCCAGGCAATCTTGATTCCAGCTTGTGATTCATCCAGCTCAGCATTTCTCATGATGTACTTTGTGTATAAGTTAGATAAGCAGGGTGACAATGTACAGCTTTGTCTTACAGCTTTCCCAATTTTGAACAAGTCAGTTTTTCCATGTAAGGCTCTAACTGTTGTTTCCTGATCTGCATATGGGTTTCTCATGAGACAGGTAAAGTGGTCTGCTACTCCTATCCCTCTAAGACTTTTCCACAGTTTGTTGTGATCCACACAACCAAAGGCTGTAGGGTAGTCAATGAATCAGAAGTAGATGTTTTTCTGGAACTCTTTTGCTTTCCCACGATCCAACAAATGTTGGCAATTTAACCTCTGTTTCTTCTGCCTTTTATATGTCCAGCTTGTACATTGGGAATTTCTAGTTCACATACTGCTGAATCCTTGTTTGAAGGATTTTGGTCATAGCTATGCTAGCATTCTAGACATAGGTCCATCTAGTTAAAATTATGGATTTTCCAGTAATTATGTATGGATGTGAGAGTCTGACTATAAAGAAAGCTGAGTGTTGAAGAATTGATGTTTTTGAGCTGTGGTATTGGAGAAGACTCTTGAGAGTCTCTTGGACTGCAAGGAGATCCAACCAGTCCATCCTAAAGGAAATCAGTCCTGAATATTCACTGGAAGGATGGATGCTGAAGCTGAAGCTCCAATATTTTGGTCATCTGATGGGAAGAACTGAAGCATTGGAAAAGACCCTGATGCTGGGAAAGATTGAAAGTAGGAGGAGAAGGAGATGACAGAGGATGAGATGGTTGAATGGCATCACTGACTCAATGGACATGAGTTTGGCTGGCTCCGGGAGTTGGTGATAGACAGGGAAGCCTGGCATGCTGCAGTCCATGGAGTCACAAAAAGTTGGACACAACTGTGTGACTGAACTGAACTGATGTCAGCAAGCACAATTTTATGTAGTCTGAGCATTCTCTGGCATTGCCGTTCTTTGGAATTGGAATGAAATCTAATATTTTCCAGTCCTGTAGCCATTGCTGAGTTTTCCAAATTTGCTGACATATTGAGTACAGCACTTTAATAGTATCATCTTATAAGATTTTAAATAGCTTTGGCAGAACTCTATCTCCTCCAATAGCTTTGTTCATAGTACTGCTTCTAAAGTCCACTTGTTTCCAAAATGTTTGGCTCTAGGTGAGTGACCACACCATTGTGGTTATAAGGGTCATTAAGATGTGTGTGTGTGTGTGTGTGTGTGTGTGTGTGTGTATAGCTCTTCTGTGTATTCTTGCCGTGACTTCTTAATCTTGTCTGCTTCTATTAGGTCCTTACTGTTTCTGTCCTTTATCATGCCCATTTTTTATGAAGTATTCCCTTGATATCTCTCATTTTCTTCAATAGATTTCTAGTCTTGTTTATTCTATTGTTCTCCTCTACTTCTTTTCATTGTTCATTTAAAAAGGTCTTCTTTTCTTTCCTTGCTATTCTCTGGAACTCTGCATTCAGTTTGTTATATTATTCTCTTTCTCCTTTGCCTTTCATTCCTCTTCTTTGCACAGCTATTTGTAAAGCCTTAGGCAGCCATTTTGCCTTCTTTTTCTTTGGGATGTTTACTGCCTCCTGTACAATATTAGAAATCTCCATACATAGTTTTTCAGGCATTCTGTCTATCAGATCTAATCTCTTGAATCTATTCATCAACTCCTTTATATAATCATAAGGGAGTTGATTTAGGTCAAAACTGAATGACATAGTGGCTTTATTTACTTTTTTTTTCAATTTAAGCTTGAATTTTGCAATAAGGAGCTCATGGTCTGAGCCATAGTCAGCTCCTAGTCTTGTTTTTGCTGACTGTATAGAGTTCTCCATCTTTGGCTGCAAAGAACATAAACAATCTGATTTCAGTATTAACTGGTAATGTCCATGTGTAGAGTCATCTCTTCTGTTGTTGGAAAATGTTGTTTGCTATGACCAGCATATTCTCTTGACAAAATGTAAGCCTTGGCCCTGCTTCATTTTGTACTCCAAGGTTAAACTTGCCTGTTACTCCAGGTATCTTTTGACTTCTTGCTTTTGCATTCCAATCCCCTATGGTGAAAAGGACATCTTTTTTTTTCTTTTTTTTTGGTGTTACTTCTAGAAGATGTTGTAAGTATTCATAGAATTAGTCAACTTCAGCTTCTTTGGCATTAGTGGTTCAGGCATAGACATGGATTACTGTGATGTTGAATTGTTTGCCTTGGAAATGAATTGAGATCATTCTGTCATTTTTGAGGTTGCACCCAAATGCTGCCTTTCAGACACTCTTGTTGACAGTGAGGGCTACTCCACTTCTTTCTAAGGGGTTCTTGTCCAGAGAAGTAGATATAATGGTCATATGAATTAAATTCTCCCTTTCCCATTCATTTTAGTTCATTGACTCCTAAGATGTCAATGTTCACTCTTGCCACCTCCTGCTTGACCACATGCAATTTTTCTTGATTCATGGACGTAACATTCCAGATTCCTATACAACATCGTTCTTTACAGCATCAGATTTTACTTTCACCACCAGACACATCCACAGCTGAACGTCGTTCCACTTTGTCCCAGATGCTTCATTCTTCCTGGAGGTATTAGTAATCGTCCTCCACTCTGCCCCAGTAGTGTAATGGACATCTTTAGACCAACATGGGGGCTCATCTTATGGTGTTATACCTTTTTGCCTTTTCATACTGTTCAAGGGGTTCTCCTGGCAAGAAATGGAGTGGTTTGTCATTCCCTCCTCTGGTGGGCTACATTTTGCCAGGACTCTTTGCTATGATCTGCTTGTCTTGGAAAGCTCTTTGTGACATGGCTCATAGCTTCATTGAGTTACAGAAGCTCCTTCACAATGAGAAGGTTTGATCCATGAAGGAGAGACATTATTAGATGTCATCTCTATTCTTCTAAAGTTTTAATAAATGCTGTTGCAGCCACACCCTTGTTTTGATATTACAAAGGAATCATTTCCTTCTTTGGGAATATTTGACTTGTTGGAGAGATTAGTAGTGAAAAACAGCTTTATTTTCCAGTCTGAAAAATTCTGAGCCCTCCATATGTTTTTTCAATTCACTGGAAAACAAAACAATCTTTATATCTATTTTGCAATAATCATACATAGCTAGAAACACCCAGCTGGTATTTTTAACATTCTATCTAAAGATTATTTTAATCAGTTATAAATTCATTAAGTACATTTTCTGTGTCCCAAGTTCTACCAACAATAGATTTGTCGGTTATTCTTCTGCTATGTAACGTGAACTCCAATTTCTTTCAGATTCTACCTGCTGCCCAGTTTCAAAGGTATCAACACATGTTTTAGTATTTATTTCTGGCACTCACTTCTGGCACTGGTTTCTCTTTTAGTTATCTATGGCTGTGTAATAAAATACTGCAAATCATAATGGCTTAAAATTCTATTAGTTTTATTCACTTTTGAATCAAAAGTAAATTCTGTGGGTCAGGAATATAAGCTGCGCTCATGTGGAGGACATTTTTTCTACTAATTTTGCTTGAAGGCATTCTTATGACTATGATAATCTGACAATTTGTCTCAGGCTGGATAAGCTTTGATGACCTCCCATATCTGGTGATTGTGTAAAGATTGTAGCTGGGCTATGTGTCTCTATTACAAGAGTCAGATGCTTTACATGGTGAGGACAGCTTTTCAAGAGAGCAGTCTCTGATGCTTCAGCACTTTCAAATCTCTGCATTACATTTATTGATATTTTATATGGCCAAGCCCAGAGTCCATGTATGAAGGGAAAACACATGGGAGTGGTGGATACAGAAGATATGATTTATTGGGGGTCATTATCTGTCTATTCAATCTAGAAGCAGAATGTTGTAATAAAAAGCCTAAACATGTGGCACAGACTTTGGGTTGGACACCAGGAGAGATCTGGAAAAGTGGGAGAGGATCTGTTAATGAAGTTTGGAAAAAGAATAAATCCCAAAGTGAAGGTTGGAAAAATGTTTTTAGAGGTTTGAAAAATGGTGATTTATGGAAGTATAAAATATTGGCCAGATGACAACATGTGGTAATTAGAAGATAAAAAATGTACCTAGTAACCTGGTGAGTTAAGATTTTCAAATTTATTTTTAAAAATTTCAACTTGCTTCTTTCAATTGTATATGATAAAATATAGGAATAAAGACATTAGCTAAAGTGAAGATTGTTTAGTTTGCAAGTAAAATTCAAATGCAATGTAGAGGACACCGGACTTATTGGGTTTGGAAAATAAAACTATTTCATATCACCAGTCTATCTAGTTGACCAAGATTCTCAAAGTAAGAAATAGTCTCAGTAAAAACCAAAATCACTGCAGATGGTGATTGCAGCCATGAAATTAAAAGACGCTTACTTCTTGGAAGGAAAGTTATGACCAACCTAGATAGCATATTAAAAAGCAGAGATATTACTTTGTCAACAAAGGTCTAGTCAAGGCTTTGGTTTTTCCAGTGGTCATGTATGGGTGTGAGAGTTGGACTGTGAAGAAAGCTGAGCACTGAAGAATTGATGCTTTTGAACTGTGGTGTTGGAGAAGACTCTTGAGAGTCCCTTGGACTGCAAGGAGATCCAACCAGTCCATCCTAATGGAGATCAGTCCTGGGTGTTCATTGGAAGGACTGATGCTAAAGCTGAAACTCCAATACTTTGGCCACTTCATGCGAAGAGTTAACTCATTGGAAAAGAGCCTGATGCTGGGAGGGACTGAGGGCAGAAGGAGAAGGGGACTACAGAGGATGAGATGGCTGGATGGCATCACCGACTCAATAGACATGAGTTTGAGTGAACTCCGGGAGTTGGTGATGGACAGGGAGGCCTGTTGTGCTGCAATTCATGGGGTCGCAAAGAGTCAGACACGACTGAGTGACAACTGAACTGAACTGAAGGACCAAACAAGTCTTTGTAAAGCTCTTTGTTAAAACAAAAAAAGATTTAAGACAGTGCTTAGTAGAATTTCACAGCTACACTAATATCATAAGAGTACTATTCCTCTGTAGCCTGACACATCCAGATTGTGGAGTTTTTTATTTTGAAAAGAATGCTGGATGTGGTTTTGGGGTATTAAGTGAACACAAATAAGATTTAGGAAATACACAATGTTTTTAAGAGGATTGCATCAGTAAAATCAGTGAAAACATTGATGGTTATAGTACCAAAAGGGCCTGAGATAATTCAAAATGAAAACAGAACTCTAGAACCCAAACTTCAAAGATCAGGAAGCAACCTGAGAAAGGCATTCATAGGAAACCACTTCTGTTTTTTCATGGGAAAGAAAAAGAGTTTCTCAGATGGTTTAATGAAATGTTATGTGGAAAAATGAAATAAGAACCATGCCTTGGAAGCAGAGCTCGAACTCAGTCAAGACATATTTTCTGTCCTTGAAGAAACAGGTATGCTCAGGTAGATTCCAGAATTATCTCAGTCCCTTTTAATCCAAGCTCCCTTCTCACATCCCATATCAGGCCTTACCTACTGCAATTGTCCCTTTACTGGCTCACTTCTACTCTTAGTTCTCTGTGAAATAGTCTCCATGCCGTAGCTAGAGAATTACTTTTGTAACTTAAGTTAGATGATGTTACTGTTCTGCTTAAAGTATGTGTTAATTATTCATTGTTGTGAAATAAACAATTCCCAAATTTAGTGGCTTAAAAACAACCACCATTTTATCTGTGGGTCAGAAATTTGGGTTTGACGCAGCTAGATGGCTTTCTTCTAGTCTCACTCTGTAGTTGTAATCCTTGGTGGCTAACTGAGAATGGATGGTCTTGGGGGGCCTCTTGTGTCTGGCGGTTTATTTTTGATGCTTACAGAGTCATGTATCTCCAGTGAGTGATCCTGGATGTGATGGTGGCCATATTATAAGAAAGCATCTATCATTTTGTAAGCCATTGTTCATATCACATTGTTAATGTCCCACCGGAGAGAAAGTATTCTTGGGTGAAAGCCAAGGATAAATATGAAAGTACACTATCAAAGAACACAGGGATGCATGATTCCCAGCAATTTACCACAATCTACACTCTGGCCCCAGTAACTCAGAGCTCTTTCAATCTTCCTAGGTAAATTTAGTCTTCTTAAGATCTCAAAACTTTCATTTAATCACAAAATTTGATTGGAAATCCATGGTGTCATGATCTGTAGCAGGTTTAAATATCTATGAGGGTCCTTGGATCTATTCTCATAGGAATATCTTTGATGCAGACTAAAATTTTTCATATGTCTTCAGAATGATGTAAAAGAGTGAAAGAAGAAACAGACATTAAAAATAACAAATTACAGACCTTGATTAAAAGTTGTTGAAGTTGTTGAAAGTCACTCAGTCGTGTCCGACTCTTTGCGACCCTGTGGACTGTAGCCCACCAGGCTTCTCCATCCATGGGATTCTCCAGGCAAGAATACTGGAGTGGGTTGCCATTTCCTTCTCCAGAGGATCTTCCTGACCCAGGGATTGAACCCAGGTCTCCCACATTAGAGGCAGATGCTTTAACCTCTGAGCCACCAGGGAAGCTGATTAAGAGTAAAGGTATGTGGATAAGATAGGAAGGATTCAAGGAAAAGCACAAAGGTCAAGACCTTGTGTCTTGAATTGATTGTTGAATTTATCGATAATAAATTTTATCAGTCTACTCTGTAGACTGATTCTGAGCCCATGAATGACTTTGGAACAGAACTGAGGGGCCGAGGGTTATGGCTATGATTAGAGATAAGTAGGTCTAGTTATGTGGTAAAATGCTAGTGGTAAAATGAAAGTTATTTCACTGAGCACATTGAAGGCAGTTTCCCTTAAGTGCACTAGCCGTATTTTTCCAGCCCATATTCTTTTTTACTAGGTTTTATGGTGGCACAGGTATGGGACACAGAAACTACCTCGGAAAACATAAGACCTGTGATTGCCATACTCACAGACACACTAGGGAAAATACCTTTTCAAAAGTTGGCTGCCCATTTTCAAAACTGAAGAGAAGGTAAGGATATTTGCAAAAATTACAGTTTAATCACAGGGTAGGAAAGAGGCTGCTGAGGATGCTATTGTCTTCCAGAAGAGGTTGTATTCCTTCAGTGAGTAATCAAAAGTGCCAGAGAGCCATTTGGAATGAAGGAGATAGCATATGCATTGGGAGGTCCATTAACCTCACTCTTCCAGTTCCATGATGTTAAATAGCAATGAAAACATCATGCATTTATTTTCTGCCCCACCCTCCAGGACACTTGAAACCACTCCATATTTTAATTGTAATGGGACATGATGTTAGAGCCAAGAATTGCAAACTCAACAGATTAGGGAATTTGGGAGGGAATTCACATGAAGGACACATTTTTACTGCAGGATCTGAGAATTATCTTCAAAGAAGTTTCAAAAACTATCTTATAAATGTAACAACCCAATCACATCCTTATTGCTTAATGGGGGACTAAGAAAATTCAGTTAATGTTGCTGTCACTTCTAAGGTATTTTCATTTGAAATGGGCACTGAAGACACCTCTAGGAGAAAAACTCCTGCAAACACACAACACTCTGGTCTTCATGAGTCTGAACCTGAGTGAATTTCTCACCAGCACTGCACCAGCACGGGTCTGGATCATCACGCCACTGCTGTTGCTTTGCCCATGTGGAACTTCATTCCCTGTTTAGTTCTGCAAGCCCTAACATCTCTCAATGTCCAGATGAATTTGCCCTCCTTCAGGAAAACATCCCTTGCTTCTTTAGCCCAATCTCATCTCTCTTTCTTGTTTTCTTTTTCTTTCTAAATCCATTTAGGGACTTCCCAGGTGGCTCAGTGGTAAAGAATCCTGCTGCCAGTGCAGGAGATGCAGGTTCGATCCCTGAGATGGGAAGATCCCCTGGAGAGGAAATGGCAACCCACTCCAGGATTCTTGTCTGAGAAATTCCATGGACAGAGAAGCCTGGCAGGCTACAGTCTGTGGGGTCACAAAAAGTTGAACATGACTTAGTGACTAAATGCAAACAGCGGCAATGGCATTTAAAGCTTAAGCCTCCTAATTAAACTCTGAATTATAGACCTTTCTATTGACATTAATAATATGATTTTAATGTAACATGTTAGACACTATTGCTCCAAGTACACAAAGCTCATATCCCAACTAGAGAGTGTAATAAAAAGAGCCTGATAAGAATAACTAGTGGCAGAGTTTTCTGAAATTGTATTGGGTCTTCAAGGCTGATATTTGGGCTAGGGTTCCCTTAGGTGACATTTCTGTCTCAAGAATAACTTGCATCTCTATGTTAGTTTGTGTGTGTGGGTGTGTGAGCATTTATTTAGCTAACTACTCATTACCCTGGAGAAGCACATTAGATTAAAATTAACTTTAAAATATGAATTGAATGCATACTAAGTATACACTATGGTGCTAAGTTTGTGGGAGATGGGTGGTCAGGGACTGGAAAAAGACACTTAAAAAATGAAGCAGAAATTTCACTGGAGATTGTGACTTTTCTGCATATACTTCTTGTGAATTCTGGACATACAATCATCCTCTAGTGGGCACAGAAGTTGTGAGTATAGAGACCTGGTAATGATGTGGGCATCAGCACAGAATAACTGTGATATTAGATCAAATCACAAACTTCTTTGGTCTTTAGATATGACACACTAAAAACTGATACAATGCAATTGTTTCCAGAGTGATGCTCACAATCAGAGGATGAATAAGATGATTCATTGGGGGTGTGGAAAGAGAATATTAAAACTGATACTAACAAAAGGATAAAACTACTAACATTTACCTTTCCATTTGACCTGAGAGCCCTCGCTTGGTGCTTTAGTCACATGACTCACTGTGGTCTTGAGGTGTCCAGAGGGGATGGGGAGAATGCCACAGTTCAGAGGGTTTGGTGGGGTGCCATTCCTTCTTTATTCTCTTTTGGTTTATATATGCCCAGGTAGTGGATTTGTGTATTCTGTTATCTTTTCCTAACTAAATCACCCTTCATTCACTAGAGAAATGACATAATAATCCTGGGGGGTGGTGCTGTGCACTAAAGGCAAGGCTAACAGTACAAACCCAGAGAACTGCACAGTGAGCGCCTGGTAGAGCCAACACTTCTCTTTCTTCCTCAGGCTCCCACAGCCCTTTTATCAGGGGAAGATGTAAAAATGGGTTAGGCAATGAGTGGCAAGGTAAGTCACTTCTGAAAATGGGTGCTTCGCAAGGTTTCCTTCCTTGTGTGATGTTGTCACCAAAAGTGATGTTAAAGCTCTCATACAACCACAGTGATAATATATAAAAAATTCTCTAACCTGCTTTACATTAGATAAGCTAGAAACTGACTACTGAAATTCCATAGTTTTGCTCACTGGGTACGTAGGATTGAAAGGTGAACTCATGATACAGTCAAAGGCTTTGGCATACTCAATAAAGCAGAAATAGATGTTTTTCTGGAATTCTCTCGCATTTTTGATGATCCAGAAGATGTTGGCAATTTGATCTCTGGTTCCTCTGCCTTTTCTAAAACCAGCTTGAACATCTGGAAGTTCACAGTTCACGTATTATTAGAAGCCTGGCTTGGAGAATTTTGAGCATTACTTTACTAGCATGTGAGATGAGTGCAATTGTGCAGTAGTTTGAACATTCTTTGGCATTGCCTTTCTTTGGGATTCCCATCACTTCATGGGAAATAGATGGAGAAACAATGTCAGACTTTATTTTTTGGGCTCCAAAATCACTGCAGGTGATTGCAGCCATGAAATTAAAAGACACTTACTCCTTGGAAGGAAAGTTATGACCAACCTAGACAGCATATTAAAAAGCAGAGATATTACTTTGCCAACAAAGGCCTGTCTAGTCAAGGCTATGGTTTTTCCTGTGGTCATGTATGGATGTGAGAGTTGGACTGTGAAGAAGGCCAAGTGCCAAAGAATTGATGCTTTTGAACTGTGGTGTTGGAGAAGACTCTTGAGAGTCCCTTGGACTGCAAGGAGATCCAACCAGTCCATCCTAAAGGAGATCAGCCCTGGGTGTTCATTGGAAGGACTGATGCTGAGGCTGAAACTCCAATACTTTGGCCACTTCACGTGAAGAGTTAACTCATTGGAAAAGACCCTGATGCTGGGAGGGCTTGGGGGCCGGAGGAGAAGGGGATGACAGAGGATGAGATGGCTGGATGGCATCATTGACTCGATGCACATGAGTTTGGGTGAACTCCAGGAGTTGGTGATGGACAGGGAGGCCTGGTGTGGTGTGATTCATGGGGTCACAAACAGTCGGACACAACTGAGTGACTGAACTGAACTGAACATTAAGCTATAGTTGCACAATAAAATAAAATTGCAAATATTGGCTGTTTCACTTTTTATCATTTAAAAATAGAATTGATGCTTTTGAACTGTGGTGTTGGAGAAGACTCTTGAGAGTCCCTTGGACTGCAAGGAGATCCAACCAGTCCATCCTAAAGGAGATCAGCCCTGGGTGTTCATTGGAAGGACTGATGCTGAGGCTGAAACTCCAATACTTTGGCCACTTCACGTGAAGAGTTAACTCATTGGAAAAGACCCTGATGCTGGGAGGGCTTGGGGGCCGGAGGAGAAGGGGATGACAGAGGATGAGATGGCTGGATGGCATCATTGACTCGATGCACATGAGTTTGGGTGAACTCCAGGAGTTGGTGATGGACAGGGAGGCCTGGTGTGGTGTGATTCATGGGGTCACAAACAGTCGGACACAACTGAGTGACTGAACTGAACTGAACATTAAGCTATAGTTGCACAATAAAATAAAATTGCAAATATTGGCTGTTTCACTTTTTATCATTTAAAAATATTCTCATCTAAAATATTTAATGTAAGCTTCATAATGAATATACATACACATATTATGTATACATTTAATACATTTGTATTATGTTTGTTTCTTTGTGCCTTTAATCTATTTATTTATATAGGGGAAGCAAGTTCAGTTTTTTCCTGGTAAGTATATATGATCAAAAAACTATTGGAAGCATTAAATTTGAATTTGAGGAGTATCAAGCTACTTTTGGAAGTATTTTGTATGAGAATGGTAGTAATGATAGAGAATGCTACTTGAGAGGCAGATACAGAGCTACAGGCCCACGTGATCAGTTAAGCAATTAACTGCAAGCAGGTGCCAAAAGCGATTTGATTAAAATGGGGATGATTTAAGGCTGCTAGAAGAATACGTTTCACATTCTTCTGTCTCCTCTTCAAGGCTCTTGCATATTCCCCAGCCTCTTCTGCCTACCACTCTGTCTGTATAAACGCTCCTCTCCAACCTGAATGAAGACTCAGACCCCCAGGTGGAACTGGTGTCTGCTGCCCCCAGACATTTCTTTCCCGTTCCGTCTGAAATGCCCTGTCATGTCCTGCTGACCTCCTTGTTGTATCCAAATCCTGACCGTTCCTCCTGACCAAGGTCAACTCTCTTATTCTACAATCTTCTCAGGCCACTTTAGCCCACAATTTTCTCTTTCTTTTTTAAAACTAATAGCAGTTTCTATCTCTGCCACTCATTTGACAATCAACTATATAATGCATTGTGACAGCTCTGATAGTACATGGTGCCATTTCGTTATTTCCCTCTTCTGTTTTTTGTTTTTTATCTATTTCCTCTCATATTTTTCATTATAACTGTAACTTCACTCAGACATCCATATAGTACTGGTGACATTTTCCTCTTCTGCTATAGCTTCTCTTAATCTGTGCTCAGTAGGTAATTAGACTCAGGGAAGGTGTTTTTCATAAATATGAGTTGTTAGAATAAAAGATGGTCAGTTCAGTTTGATGTTGCATTTTCTCAGATGAAACTAGAACAAAAAGATATACTCACTGCTGATATAAGGATGAAATGAGTGATGTATGTAAAATGCATAACTTGGTAAATTTTACTTTCCCAGAATTAACTCACTAATGGACATTTTTATGTCACAAAACTATATGGCTATTTTGAAGCAGTGTTTGGACTGGAATGAGTGATTTGAGGCATCATTCATTCAATTATCCACTTTGACACTAAAGAGATGTTTTAAGTTTTCATTTTTGTATGTCGTCTTATTATGTCAGTGATTATTCTCTCCCATGGTCAAGATAAGGGATCATAATTTTCTTGACTCGTTGATAATTGATGCTAATAGTATGATGGTCTCTCTGACAATTCAATATACTGACCATGATGAAAGAGAAAGAAAAGAAATGGATGCATACACACACCTGCAGCGCCCTTAATCAGACCTGAAGCTTCTGCTGACAGATATTTAACTCATTAATTCTGTTTGGCTGTTGATCTGACACCATCACTATAATACAGTATGAAGTGCTAATTGTCACAAAATCCAATGATACAATTTACCAGGAGAGAAAAACTTTTTAATCTTTTTTTATTGGAAGCTGCCTGCTTCTTCTCTTAAATTTGATCAGCATTTACTGTGATAGAAGGAGAAACCATGGCACCGCATTTGCCTTGAGCCCTAACTAATGCGAAGAACAGTTCACTCTCAATCCATGTTATTTTTCAGATAATTCAGCACATCACTGGGTGCTTAAGAGTTACTGTTGGTAATCTAAGAAGACAAAACAAATCTGAGATTTTGTATCCCTTCAAACTGGGGCTCCGCTAACTCGGGTGATGAGCACAAGAGGCCAAGACTCGCTTCCTTCAAACCGTTTGTGTGCACAGGCACCAAAGGGCTGGACATTCGTTTCATCCCATTTACTAAACTAAGTGAGCTGGTCAGTTTCAATATTCCTTCCAGGTCCCGATTTCTTAAAAACAAAGTCACCACTTCCACAGACTTCTGAGGAGAGTGTATGTGAGTCCTGAAGTCTGGGAACTGACAGTTACCTCCTAGTCCAGGCTGCTGATTCTAAGCACAGATCTAGGGAGTGCTGGGAGTATCCTTCCCAGAGCATTCGCTGCTTCCTAGGAAACCACTCACTGTCTAAGGTTCTCCAGTCACCCAAGTCCAGGATCTGGTGATCCTGGAACGGCATTTCCTTTGCCTTATAGTCAGCTAACAATTGAGTAGTCATTTTTGTCCCTGGAAGCATCACTAACCACATGGCTTTCAGCTTTTCTTTTATAGATCTTTTAAGACTGTACTTTCTTTCTTTTCCCCTCATTTTATTTATTTTCTATTCTTTTTAAGTTGAAGTATGGTTGATTTGCAGTGTTGTGTTAGTTTCAAGTATACAGCATAAGTCTTTTATATATATATATATAAAACAAGATATTGAACATAGATCCCTGTGCTATACAGTAGATCCTTGTTAATTATCTATTTTATATATAGTAGTGTGTATGTTAATCTCAAACTCCTAATTTATCCCTCTCCCATCCCCTTCTTCTTTGGGAACCATGTTTGTTTCCTATGTTGGTTTGCTTATTTTTATTTTTTAAATAAGTTCATTGGTATCATTCTTTTAGAATCCACATATAAGTGATATTATATATTTGTCTTTCTCTGTCTGACTTCACTTAGTACGATCATCTCTAGGTCCATCCATGTTGCTGCAAATGGCATTATTTCATTCTTTTTATGGCTGAGTAATATTTCATTGTGTGTATGTGTATATATACACCACATATTCTTTATCTGTTCATCTGTTGATAGACATTTAGGTGGCATCCATGTCCCGATTATTGAAAATAGTGGTGCAATGAACTCAGGGGTGCGGTTATCTTTTTGAATTAGAGTTTACTCTGACATCGACATGGCCTGTGCCTGTAAGTGGAGAGAGGGAAGATGGGACAAGGAGCATGTGTGTGTGTGAGGAGCGGTTGCTGTGGGTGGAGAGAAGTGGGAGGGAATGAATGAGCCGGGCTGCACGCTGCTCCTGGAATGTGCCCTCTATCTTCCAGGCCATCAATCTCACCTTTTTCAGCAGAACTCCCTTTACATAATTCCTTATTCCTGGAGCTCAACAATAGAATTCAACAATGGAGAAGAAAGGCGAGGAAATTTTTTAGAGCACAGACCTCTTTAAAAAGTTCACGTTATATGCAACGAATGAAATATTGAACATCCGGTATATTATTTTAAAAAGGGATATTAAACAACAGTGCAGGACTGTCTGATTATATTACAATGTCTATCTTCTCATGTGTCAGCAACAAGTAATGCTGAAGGAGGCCTAATTATCATACTCACAGTGGTCCAGGTAGTAAAACAGTTATGCTTTGCATTGCTCAGGATGTTCAGAGCTGAAATAGATAAACTATGTGGGAGACTAGTAATAGGTAATTATTCTCTACTTACATATTCAGCCTCATAATTCTAAATTAAGGTAAGTGGAAAAAGCTTATAAAATATTCAAAGCTCCTTTATCTTTCCTCCTCCCTCTTATTAGAAACTGTGCATGAATTTGCATAGAATAAACTGAGCTCATAAATCAAAGAAGAAACTGCAAGAATGCTCTTTGTAAGTTATAATTTAAGGTTAACTGTAGCACATTTTGCTTACTGTATTATTAATGACTTTCGTTCACTCATGACAAGATTACATATTAAAAATTGTTGGTAGACAAAACTCAGTTCATAATCAATTTGCTTCTTAATGTGAGCAATCTGCGTGCATCCCTACGGCGGAGGCAGGTTTAGCGAGGATAATGGAAGGAGTGCCTTGGGAAGGATGGTTTTCAAACAGCTGAGCTCCCTCGGGGCTGTGATTGACAGGCAGCCTCAAAAGAGAATGAGGCCACTGATGCTGGGCAGCCCTGGATGGCTCAGGCCTGGCTCAGGGCTGCTACCTGAGGCTCCTGGGTTGGCCCCCTCTCCCAGGAAGCCTCCTCTCTCTTTCCTCGTCATCCTACAGCTCTTGACACTTACCCACCACTCGCCAGTACTCGATATCTGTTTAGGCTCATGGCCTCGTGTTTTTAAAATTCATCACATCCATTTACTGGAAAATGTTTTCCCTTTGCACTGTTAAGCCAAGTCCCTTTCCACGTGTTTTCTCAAATAAGTTTTCGGGTACTTGAGCGGTTTTTCTCATTTTCTCTTGTTCTTCCTTGTTCACGGCATGTTTAGATTTCTAGCCAGTTCCTTGCCTTCACTTCCGTGTTTCAGCATTGCTGCTCCTCTTTAGAAATGCTTTTTCTTTTGCACTTGAACAAAGGATTGCTAACCCTGCCTTGGCAATTATAGCTTCCCACCTCCCGGACCTGTCTGAGGGTAAAATTTTCATTCGAATAGAGTTAGATACCAGCTACCTTCTGATGCCTGTGCTACAGAAAGACTTACCCTTGCTCTCAGTTGTGGAAGCAGAGTGATGGGATGTTCACAGGTTATTTCTCTGGAAGTCGGCATGGGTGGGTTTACTCTTGTGCTGTGGTCTTGTGTGGCAGCCCTGGCTCTGCTTCAGGTAGGATTTTGGAGGAAGAATCATCTCTGAGCCGTGCACATGCCTGGGTGTTTTCTGAATGTGTGGGGAAGCATCTGAAAATCTTATATTGCAACGTTAAATTGCTTTATTTCATTAATGCTTTAAATCCCAGTATTGTAGATTCAGATGGGTAGACAATTATTTATCTAGAGTATGTCTTGAAATTATGTCAGAAGCCTTTATGCTGGAAACACCTGAGGTTTCAGTTCCTTGGGATGAGGAACTTTTGATGTAGCTGTAGTGTCTCTAAGATGGAGAAAGCATTGACTGTAGATTCTAAACTATCATCAGGGAAGATTGGGGTGGACAATCGTTTCTTATTTGACACTAATTTTGAATCAATGAGACTGACTTCCTGTCTTGACCTCTGCTGCCTCAGATGCTCTCCCTCCCCTTCCACATGCAAATACTTCAAGGAAACTAGAAATATTCAGAGTGACTTAATGCAAAGTCAGAGGAGGCACAAAGATAAAAGAACAAGTTGAGATGTGGTTTGGCAGAAAAGAGAGTGTGAGAAACGTGCTGAGGTATGAAGGGGCATGGATGCTCGAGGGGGAGGTGACTCATCTCAGATGGAAAAAAAGCCAGGACGTTCATTAAATTAAATTAAATAACGGGGATGAAAGAGAAAGTCAAAAGCGACTTTTTTCTTTTTCTGCTTGATTTAAAAATTGAGTGTTCTTAGGAGTTGCTTCTTCAGCCTTTTCTTACTTGACTCTCGTCTTAGTGGCCTCATTACTCTCTGGGCTTCAACCTTGACTCTTAATCCCCGACTCTTACATTTCTCACCTCAGTGCAGCCTACACTCCAGGCTCGCGCTTTCAAGGCCCTGCCTTTTGCTCCCATGAAGCACCTCAAAGTTACCTTGTCCCAAATAGAACTCCCTTCTTTCCCACTCAAACAACCCATTGGACTCTCCATTTCTGTGCATTACAGTCACCCTCCAAGCCACATCCTGACAGTCTTTCAACATTCCCTGCCCCTCCAGGCTCCAAGCCCTCCTGACCCTACCCAGTATGTTCCAAGTCACCCCTCACCTGCAGCCCCTGAACTTGCCTAACACAAGTGCTCATTGGGTGCCACTGAGATTATCTAGCGATGATTCTTTTGCCAAAGTTATTAATCCTCAAGCTGTCATATACATCACCATAGTGTAGTTTCCTAAAACAAATCTTTTTTAAAAAAGAATTTATTTATTTATTTTAATTGGAGGATAATTACTTTACAGTGGGCTTCCCTTGTGCCTCAGCTGATAAAGAATCCACCTGCAATGCAGGAGACCTGGATTTGATCCCCGGGTTGGGAAGAGCCTCTGGAGAAGGGAAAGGCTACCCACTCCAGTATTCTGGTCTGGAGAATTCCATGGACTGTATAGTCCACGGGGTCACAAAGAGTCAGACATGACTTGAACAACTTTCACGTTCAATACAATATTGTGGTGGTTTTTGCCATACATTGACATGAATTTTGCCATACATAGCCATGGGTACACATGTTTCCCCCCATCCTGAACCCTCCTCTCACTTCTCTCCCCATCCCATCCCTCTGGGCTGTCCCAGAGCACCAGCTTTGAGTGTCCTACTTCATGAACTGAACTTCCACTGCTCATCTATTTATATATGTATATACATGTCTCAATTCTGTTCTCTCATACCACCCCACCCTTGCTTTCTCCAGCATAGTTCAATAGTTTGAACTTTTGATCATGCCCCTTCCTTATTTAAAATCTTTCACTGGCTCTTTGAATTGATCAACTCAGATTTCTCAGTGTGGCTATATAACCCTTATGATCTTCCTCATGTCTGCTTGTCTATTATCTTCTACTTCTCAACTATAGACTTGTGGATTTCAAATCAAACATTATTCTCAACTTCTCTCTCTTTTTCCTATAGCATCTAAATTTTAGGCAGTCACTCTTTATTTCACTTTTAGCCAAAGACAGAACTTTTATTTCTGTAATGTTGCCAAAATGTTAATTTAATTCATTAAAAAACATTGACAATCTATTATGAAACTCTAGGAGTTGGAGGAGATGGGGGAAGTGAAGATAGTTGAGTGAAAGCAGAAAGTGAAGGAAAACAGAGAAGACAAAAAGGACCTTTACCTCTGCAGCAGCCCCGTTTGCTTTCCAAGAGCACAGCAACAAGAACCCCTGAGGAATAGTCCCGCTAACACTGTTCTGGGACCAACTGCAATCCTAGGTGTTCTGACCTTCCTTTGATTGGAAGTCAAGTAATGGCTTCACATTGATTGACCAGCTCGTAAGGGCTACTTATTCTCCCAGCTTTTTAAACTCAGAGAGACAATATCCCAAACTAACACTTGAAATGGGATTCCATTATTACATTGGAGTTATTACAGTGTTTGTTTTTCACATGGTTACATAATTCCAGCTGAGCTCACCTATAAGATTTCAGGCTTTCTAATTTGCCAAGTTCAGTTTGTCATAGGCACGTCTTTAGTTCTTTTGCCAAGGGGTCCATCACAGGAGAGGGCTTGAATATTCATTAAAGTACCACATTGCCTTTTTACCTTGGGGAGGCTGTGACCTCCAAAGTTGGAAGAAAGATCCATGCTCTCCACATAAATGAGGATTTTGCATTCTCATTTTGAGTGGGGAATCCTAGAAGAGTGGGGAATGGGAATTAAACACACACACACACACACACACACATACACAAACAGAAACAAAGGGGGAAAAGAAGGAGAGACTCAGTTTGTGTATTTCTGCTTCTTGCTGGTGAATCTGACAATAAAACTGTAGACATTACAATATAGAAATTGCTTAGTAGCTCATTTGAAAGTTATCCCTCCAAAGTCACAAAATCATTCATAATTAATTGTCAATTGATTGATGCAGGCCTATGCTGTAGGAGTTCTGAGGAGGTGAGATCAATGTGGATTGAGGCAGCCCAAGGGCCTTGAACAAATATCAGGGTTGCAGTGCAAAATGGGAGGAGAAGCTTTTGAGAATGGGGAGGCAACGGTGTTCCCTGGGTGACTTGAACTTACAGGGTCATGATGCTCCCAACAGAGTGCCCTGCAGATGCTGGCTAAAGTAGAACATATGCCACATCTGAGCAAAGTGTCATTGACACCTTCAGTGCTTGGGGTGTTTTGAGCAGTTGCACTGAGGCCTCCTAGATCTAGTACAGAATTTGGGTTTGACTCGATGCTCTGTATGGAAGCATATAGAGCACTTCTCCATTTCCCCTCTCGTCTAATTCTGTTCTATGGAGGATGCTAACCGCTATTGACACTTTGATATGCAGCTCTCTTTCTATGCATTTATATATGTAGATACAGATACATATCCATGTATACACCAACATTCATACAAATTCTAATCCTAAATGGGATCAGTTATATGTATACAATTCTCATGAGTTGCTTGATTTATTGTCTAAGCATGTACCTAAATGATCATTCCTCATCAATTGCCTTCATTCTTTTACATTCCACAGTGTCCTAGGGGAAACAGTAACCCATTCCAGTATTCTTGCCTGGAGAATCCCCATAAACAAGAGCCTGGTGGGCTACAGTCCATCAGGTTGCAGAGAGTGAAGTGACAAAGCATACACTGGATTGATAGCCATTTAACTTGTTTTCAGTTTTTCTCTAGGGTAAAAATCATCTTGATATTTACACTTTTGGACCAACTATTCATTTTCTATAGGACAGGTTCATAAAAATAGAATTGGTAACTTTGATAAAAAGCCACTAGATTAAGTTCCAAAAAGATTCTACTTACATCACACTGAACTATATAATATGTGTTAATGTACACTTCCCCTCATCAATGTTATCTTTCTCTGTTTGCAAAATTGGTATGTGAAAAATGGTATTTCATTGTTTTAAAATGCATGTTATTGATTACTAGTGAGGTTTAATATCTTTTTAATGTGATTGACCCTTTTTTTTTTCAAGTCTTTTTTTTTATGGTTCCAAAGAAGCCATTTGTCTCATTTCTATTCCTCATTAAAATTCCTCAATTAGAATAAAATCAGTTTGACTTCCACTGAATCTTTCCTAACCATCAAATACCTAAGCCAAGTAATGTGAAAGTGTTAAGTGAGTTAAATAATCAATTGATCAATATGTATTCACTGGGCAATTATTGCTTCCAGTCTGTTCTGGATATTGTTGTGGATATGGCACTGGCCTTTAAGAAGCTTATGTGATCTTTTAGGGTGATAACACTCAAACTGTAATCAATGGCAGTACCACTGTTTACTAGACCCCAAGGACTGTAGGAAACCCTCAAAGAGAGGGGCTTTGTGGGTTGGAGTAGCTGAAAAAGGCTTAATAAAGAAGTTGTAGTTGTTCTTAACCTTGAAGAGGCCTTTTGGAGGAAGGGAGTACATTTTACGTTGGGAAGAATAGTGTGAGACAAGACTCTACGTGGGTAAATTGCAGCTTTTTGAGAGTAACAAGGAATGTGGTCATCTTGAAGCAGGAATCATGGAAACCTAAAGACATCCACAAATTCTTGAGCTGCTATGTATACTACCCCCAACCCCATCACACACACAAACACACACACATTACTGTTTTAATCTCCAGTGTGAGGAGTTTCCCTCTGCCCACCCTTGTCTTGATCTGCCTTTGTGAGGCTATATGTCAGGGAGTGGGCTATCAGGCTCAGGGTTCAGGAGGACAGATAAGGACAGGGGTAAAGCTCTGCCTTGTGAACTCCACCAGATCCCCCAGGAAGCTGCTGGATCAGAGACCTGCCTGATTGCAGCCCCTAAAGCCTCATCATTTTGTCCAGAGGTGCCATTGCTGCAATTACAATCCGAACCCGGAGTCAATTACTCACTGTGTGAATCACCCCCAAAAGATTGCTTTTTCCTTTTCCATTAGTATCACACATAATTGCACTCTGTGTGGTTCCTAAACTCTTATTCCTGACTTCAATGTCCGTGAGGATGTGGGGTGGTTATAAAGTCCCTTCAGCTCCTATCATTGACCTCACTGACACTTTACATAAGGCTCTTTTATTATTTTCTTTATTAACAATACATCCAAACTCCCACCATTAATTTTTTAGCTCCTCGTGAGGAAAGAATCACTGTGTTTTCCCTGCTGATTTTTCCATATGTTCATCCTTTCCTCTTTTTATTTGTCTCCTTATTAATGGGGAATGTTAACGCTCACACACCCTTCAGCTGTAGGGGTGCCTGATTTTGGTGGTTCTGTGCTTTCTTTTAGATGGGCATTCTCCATTGCAGACCCCACCCTTCCCTACCTCTTGGCTCACAAGATCACAATGAACTGACCCAGGGCGTCTCCTTTCTCTGTCTTTCTCCCTGTTTCAATGTCAATCGAGCAGTTAAGCCCTGCTTTCACTTTCTTTCTGCTACTGAGTGTGGCTGCCCCATGTATTACCTGCCCTTGCGTGCGTGCGTGCATGCTAAGTGACTTCAGTGAGTCCTACTCTTGGCAATCCTATGGACTGTAGACTGCGGGGCTCCTCTCTCCCTGGGTCTCCAGGCAAGAATACTGGAGGGTGTTGCCATGCCCTCCTCCAGGAGATCTTCCTGACCCAGTGATCAAACCCACATTTTCTGCAGCTCCTGCATTGCAGATGGACTATTTACCACTGAGCCATTAGGGAAGCCCATCACCCACCCTTAGGATTACTGTATGGGATCAACCAACTCATCATCATAAAGGGCAAAAGCCATGCTGACCCCTCAGCAAGGGAGACAGAGATGAGAAGAAGCTGGGGCAGGGTAGGATAGCAACCCAGCTAGATGAAAGAAGGGAGCAGGCAGGCCTCCCTCTGGCAGACAGAGGACACTGTTCCATATTCGGGCCAGAACTCATGCAAAAGCCCCACTGCTAAGTCGCTTCAGTCGTGTCTGACTCTGTGTGACCCCATAGACGGCAGCCCACCAGGCTCCCCTGTCCCTGGGATTCTCCAGGCAAGGACACTGGAGTGGGTTGCCATTTCCTTCTCCAAGCAAAAACCCTAGTCTGGTTAAAAATGAATCGTTACTAGGGGATTTTAGTCAGGGGCGGTATTTCCATAAAGTCAAATAGTAGCGGCTCTTGGAAACATTTCACAGGAAACACACTCACCAGCTGGAGTATATGATGGGCTGAGGCACTGAAAAGCCAGAACAGGAACATGACACAACGCAGTGTGCAAACATTCTAAACACGTGGGCAATGTCTTAGTCCAGGAGCACGGGGGCCAGAAAGGATAGGAAACCCAAGCCAAGGTACAGTCATGAGACTGGACAAGCAGAGGAGGGACTTCCAGGGAGGCATAGAGAGTGTGAATGAGTATTTAGAGAGCACCACAAAGGCTAGAGGCTTCGCAGATGGCGCTAGTGGTAAAGAACCCACCTGCCAATGCAGAAGGCATAAGAAATGTGGTTTGATACCTGGAACAGGAAGATCCCCTAGAGGAGGGCATGGCAACCCCCTCCAGTATTCTAGCCTGGAGGATCCTGTGGGCAGAGGAGGCTGGTGGGCCACAGTCCATAGGGTCACAGAATCAGACACAGCTGAAGCGACTTAACACACACACATGCACATACACACACACCCTCCAAGTCTAGAGTCACAAATTTAATGATTTTCCCTCTACAACTAATGTCTCACTCCAATTCAGCAGTCTATTGTGTTATTTCCTCCAAATTACCTTCTTCAAACCTTTTCAATTTAGTTTCCATGAAAGTAATAATTATATTTCTTTTGCAATCATACTTTGTTGATTTACATAATTTTAGTTAAAATGTTTCATTATAATAAAAAGCCCCAAATGGCAAAAATATATTTGGTCATAAACACAACTGACTCTTGGTGAGCATGGAACTCACAGGTGGGAACAGAGGTATGTAGGTAAACCAGGGAATTGCCTCCCACTCAGAGGCTTTTAGTTTGCTCTGGGCATAAGAGAGAATACCAATTAATCTTAAGGGTGAGGTAAGTGTAATTTCCTGTCTTCTCTACTGCCTCTCAGCCAGAAGGAGGAGAGTATAAGGCCCTGAAGGATGAAGGATCAAGAATTCAAGGAGGGAATGTGGCTGAAAGATGAAGGGTGATGAGTTGCTTAAAATCTTCTTATTTATATATATTTGCTGTATACATGGAGAAGGCAATGGCACCCCACTCCAGTACTCTTGCCTGGAGAATCCCATGGGCGGAGGAGCCTGGTAGGCTGCAGTCTATGGAATCTCAAAGAGTTGGACACGACTGAGCGACTTCACTTTGACTTTTCACTTTCCTGCATTGGAGAAGGAAATGGCAACCCACTCCAGTGTTCTTGCCTGGAGAATCCCAGGGACGGGGAGCCTGGTGGGCTGCTGTCTATGGGGTCACACAGAGTCGGACACGACTGAAGCAGCTTAGCAACAGTAGCAGCAGCAGCTGCATACATGGGAGAAGACAATGGCACCCCACTCCAGTACTCTTGCCTGGAAAATCCCATGGACAGAGGAGCCTGGTGGGCTGCAGTCCATGGGGTGCTACGAGTCGGACACGACTGAGTGACTTCACTTTCACTTTTCACTTTCATGCATTGCAGAAGGAAATGGCAACCCACTCCAGTGTTCTTGCCTGGAGAATCCCATGGACGGGGCAGCCTGGTGGGCTGCCGTCTATGGGGTTGCACAGAGTTGGACACGACTGAAGTGATTTAGCAGCAGCAGCAGCAGCAGCAACAAATGGAAAGGCAGTTGAAATAGCAGGTGTGGACTATTTTTTAAAGGAATTAGGGGCCCAGGTAAAGGAGAATGATAAGGACTCAGTGGAGGAGCAAGAGAAGATCAAGACCAAGACAAACTTTATAACATTAACAAGAGAAAATTATGTTTAAAGTTGAAAGTAGCATGCTAATGGAGAGGGACATTGGAAGATGAAGCTGAGAAGATGCGCTACAAAAACAAAAGCAAATGATACAAATATCAGTTCATACAAGAGCAGATAAAGTTCTAAGACAAAAGCAGGGATGTATGGAAACACTGAAACACGATTCAACAACCTCTCCAAGAAAAGAATCCATAAATCTGTAGACTGAAACGATATTTTTAATGCAATGATATTACTGGAAATAAAATACATACAGTGATTGTGTAAATGAGGGAATTGAAACTATGTAAGTGCGTCGAGAAAGACTTACCAGGTAAGGATAAGGCTGAAATGTGAACAGAAAAACAAAAAGGGATTTTCTAGGCAAAGTAACAGGGTGGGGGAGTTTTGGGCAGAGGACTCACAGGTGCCTCTCACAGTGTGACGATGCAGAGTTGGGTTAGTGGTTTGGTGTGGCTTCTGTGCAGAGCGCTTGTGGTGGGGGTGGGAGTCGGGGGGCAAGGCTGAAGCCGAACACATTGGCAGCAACATTTTTACTTTTGTAATTTTATTCTTAGAGTGAGGAGATTGAATTTTACCTTGTAAATTTGGGGACTTCTGTCCAGCAATGGTTTTGGAAAATCTGATTCATGTTTATTATGAAGTTGCAGACATAATAGCATGAAAGAAACGCAATAACCAGATTATTTTCCTGGAGCAATAGTTATAGTCCCCTGTTTTGAGAAATAAATCTTTCTTCAGCATCTTAAAGGGGCATGTGGAATTTGAACCATAAAACAGAAGGTCTTTGTTTCTTAATTTAGGCCTAATGAGAATTCTTTCTCTGTATATATACGGCTATATGGGCTTCCCTGATGACTCAATGCCAAAGAATCTGCCTTTCAATGCAGGAGACATGGATTTGATACCTGAGTTGGGAAGATACCCTGGAGAAGAAAACTGTAACCCACTCTAGTATCTTGCCTGGGAAATCCCATGGACAGAGGAGACTGATGGGCTATAGTCCAGGAGGTCGCAAAAGTGTCGGACATGACTTAGCAACTAAAACAACAACAATATATATGTGTGTGTGAGTGTAAGTATACACACACACACACACACACACACACACAAACATACATACATTGATCCAGAAAATAAGATGAAATTGATGTACAGGGTTAAATTGTAGAGGTTATCTTTATGTTCAATAAAGCATTTTAATTTTTAGAAAGAAGAAAGAAATGGGAAAATAACAAGGAGGCTTCCGTCTGAGATCCCAAGGCAGAGGTAAAAGGCTGGAAGAGAAGATAAATGTGAGCTCTCTGCAGAGAAGGAGAATTGCTCTCCTTAACCCAGGCAGGGGAGAATAGATCCTAAGGAAAGAAGGGTTTAGTAAGACTTTCTAAGGCTTCTTAGTCTTCTATGAGTTTTCTTTCCTTTTCTTTTTTCTTTTGGAAAACATCGACCAGAAAGCTTTGTTGTCTAGGAAAGGGTAAAAGGATGTCTGGCTGAATTGGAATTGACAAAACTAGGCAACTCAGAGAGGGCAGTCTCAGGAGCAGCCTTTAACCACAAAAGAGATATTGAAGGCGATGCAATCGATAGAACTGGAGCGGGCGCAGGAGGAAGATGATGAAACCCATCAAATTCGATCACTGGGCAGAAGTGGTCAGCGTCAGCTTCCTCTTCAAGGGTCACTCGATGTCAGCCTCCATTCAGGGGTTTTTGCCTTCTCTGCTGATTGCGTTCTTAGGACCATAAAGTTAGTGTCGAGAGGAAAAAATGCATGCTGCCTGCTCCAAACTTCTTGAAGTCCCTTTCACAGTAGCCTATCTGGATAGGTTTTCTGGATTCCTGGGGTACAGAGACTCAACTGCCCAGAGTATACAATAGGCAGGACCACTCTACCTGAAGACATATTCATCATTCATACATTTGTTCAAAGTTTATTCCTATTTGCAGCAGCTTTTCAGAAATATGGCTATAAATCCTTTGCAGTTCTTCCATCAAGAGGTGGAGTCTATTTCCCCTGACTGAGCACCTTTCTTGACCTAACAGAGCAGGGAGAGACACGTGACTGCCCCAGACATCGCCATCATATCTGAGCTGAGAAAACTGTACAAACCCCGCTGAACCATGTGCACAGAAATGGGCTCAGCTGAGCCCAATTCCAAATGCTTTCCCACAGGGTCCTTAGCAAACAAAGGGGCTCAAAATAAGTATTTGAGTCAATAGGTTTGGGAGTAGTTTATTATGTGGCACCAGATAGCTGATATGTCATCTAAAGATAGATTTAGGAAGACTCAAAGTGGAAGGGATCCAGAAATCAGTACTGCTGAATCCTTCCAGGCTACCAGAGGCTCACCAAAATAAGCTTAAGGAGAAAATAGCTATCTTAAAACCATCCTAATAAATTATCATTAAACATCAAGAATCCAATCATAACATTCAGGCAAAACTCCAGGTAAATGCTGATTGCACTTAGAAAACATTCGTTCAAATGACTGCATTGTAACAAGAAAACATGATATGCATAGCATCTATAAAGGATGTAACAGGAGACAAAAAAAAAAAAAAAAAAGAGAGTGTTCTCTGTTCTTGGAAAGATGAGACAGGGAGTGTATTTTGGTATCTCTTGAGTGGTAGATATAAGCCTGTCACCGAGTGGGGAGTAATTGCCTGTGAATTTGACTGTCTGATTGAGGTCACCCCTTTCTCTACCTGCTTTGGTCTCCTTTTATCAAATAACCTTTGGAATATAATCTGAGTTCATGTACATACTTGTTCATAGGAGAGCACATTCTTATCCATAAACACTGACAGTCTATCTACTTAATAGTTATATTTCTCATTGTAAATTAATGAACTGAGCTTCTATGTTTTATAGACTGTCTTTGTAAACTTGATTCATGCATTTGCTGGGCTACCAGTCTGACTTCATGCCTATAAGCCTAGGATGAAGAGAATGGTGAATTCACCAAACACATGCTCTACATGAGTGGCAAACAAGTGCCTTCACTGCAATACCTGACCTCATTTGTACCTTTTACTCAAACTCAGAATGCCCCAAGTCTCCTGATGTTCTGGTCAAGGCCCCTTTCACTTCTCCTTGTGGTTAGTTATAATGCAAGCAAATGCTTCTTGAGGGTTCTCTGGGTGCCAGACACTGCTCTAAGGGCTTTACAAGGGTAAAGGAGACCTCACAGTGACCTGAGGCGTAATGCTATTCTGATTTGGCAGATGAGGAAACTGAGAGACAGACAGGTTTAGTAATTTTCACATAGCTAGGAAGCACAGAGCTGGGATTCAAACTTAGGAGGTATATTTCAGGATGCTTACCTATGACCACTACTTGTCCAACCAGGGATGATGCTTTCTCTCTTTCAAATCCCATCCCGTTAAGAAGGAATCTGAACATCTCCAAACATCTATCAGATTAAGGCCAAAGTCTTCTATATGGCTTTAAAGGCACTCCTGAATCTGATCTCAATGTATTGATAGAACATCAACTCCTATGTTTCATTTAATTTTAACAATTACCCGAAATGTTTTATATGCCAAATATCAAGCTCTATGCTGATGGAGAAACAATGATAAATAAATAGCTTATAAATAGGCAAATAAAACACAAAGCTGTGAAAATATAGCAGAATTAGGCAGTTGGTGTGTGTTTGTAGCAGAAGAAATTCACCTCTGAACTGGGGATGCTGATGACTTGGAAAGGAGATAGAATGTAAGGTCATCTCAATGAGGATTGTGTTAGACCAAGTGAAAAGAGAAAATAATTCATTACAGATAAGAAGAACAGCATAAACAGAGACAAGATCTTAAAAGAGCCAGGGTCATTTTGGGAACAGAAAATGCACAAGTGTGATAAGAGCAAACGAGTATGATTGCAATTAATGTGAAAAAAATAGAGTGCAGCTGGTGGTGGACAGGCTAAGAGGTTTAAACTTAAAGTGATAGGTCAACTCAGTGATTTTAGCACATTCACAGTGAGTTTATGATTGAAGCCCTGAGAACTGTGAGGCTCTTCCATGGAACTTGAAAACACAATCGGTGCTTGATAGGACTACTCATTTAACTCCTTGTTCTGAACTGTTTATCTGCAAGTCTGATGGAGAATCATGGGGTGCATAGGCATTAATGTGATATTTCCGGCGGCACATTCTGAATCTCAGTATTCACTTCAAATGCTCCTAAGTTGATGATTTCCAGGGTCACCTATGTTTGAGACAAGCCTAGTATATATCTGTCTTAAATGTTTGCAAAGCTCAACAAGATAATAAAACCTTTGAAAATTTCTGCCACACAAAAATGTCTTTGGCTATATTTAGTATAGCTTTTCAAGCTTATTGCTTTGAAATTTCCCTTGGCTTCTGAAAATACTATTATTATCATATAGGTTAGTGTTCCCTTCTGTTGAAGATTTGGGAATCTTCCATTTAGTTGATGTCCTTCATTAAACAAATGCCGCAATATATCTTCTTCCTTTTGGGGACAGTACGCAGAGTACAGAACTTGCAATGGGGAAGCTAAGTTCTGGTCCTCAGAACTGACCAACAGTGTGACTTTGTATGGATAATGGGGCTGAACCAACATTTTTTCATAGGATGAGTGAAGCTGATGACTTCTGACTTTTCTTCTAAGACAATCACAGGAATAGGTTGGACGAACATATTCATAGTTTTGAATATGCAAAGATAGTTATGGTTTTATACACTGAAGTTTTGGTCTGAATTCTGAACCAGGTCAAGAGTGTATTAATATTATAACCAGATAATATCTTTGTACCACTCTCTCTGGACTCAAATGACCTGAAATAGCATGGCTTCTGCCTTAACCCCTAATCTTAAGTCATCTGAGAAAAGAAGCATGAGCTTTAAGATAAAGAAAACATTCCTACCACCAGCTGCCCTAAAAATGTTCTGTGCAAAGGTCCTGAACTGGAGATCATAGAAACAGGGTTGTCAGTACTGACTGGAGCAAGTCAAGTCCCTTCAGTTTCATGATTTTGGAAAGTGGATTTTAGACTAGACTGGGGTCAAATTTCTCTCAGTGTGCAAAATATTGCTCTTGTGATCATCTAGAAAGGAACATTAGGACGTAAAGGAAAGTTTGGAATCCCATTCCATTCTGAAGAGATATTAAGTGTTTCTGTTTCTTACTTCTGTCCTTACATGTATAACGTTTCCTTACAGTGAAGAGTCCAAATTTAGCATGTGAATGTCAGACAGGAAACGTGGAGGTTTTTGAGATTAACATTCTGGTAAACCTAACTCTTGCCTGGAAAATCCCATGGGTGGAGGAGCCTGGTAAGCTGCAGTCCATGGGGTCGTTAAGAGTCAAACACGATTGAGCGACTTCACTTTCACTTTTCACTTTCATGCATTGCAGAAGGAAATGGCAACCCACTCCAGTGTCTTGCCTGGAGAATCCCAGTGACGGAAGAGCCTGGCGGGCTGCCGTCTATGGGGTTGCACAGAGTTGGACACGACTGAAGCGACTTAGCAGCAGCAGCAGCAGACCCATCTCTAGTGATTCAGGCACTTCTTTGCGCCATTTGTCTGCTTTAAACATCTGTTTTGATGTCTATGTACCAGCTTTGAGTTCAACTCCTAACTAAGAGAATCCACCATGTGAATTCCTGAACTCCAGAAATCAGGGACCATCAAGCAGTGGCTGCTCTAATTCCCCAAAGAGGCCAACTCCTCCCCCAGAACTACAACTAAAGGAAAGTAAAAGCTGGCTGTGACAGCTCAAATGCAATGACCTCAAATTTCCTCTTTTCTTAAGTTTTTTTTTAAATGAATTGCCAAGAGGCTATTGGTGGAGAGGCTGAAAGGGAATTAGAAAGGTGGAAATGTAAAGTGCAAAGTGGGTGCCTTCATGGATAAAAGTATTTGGGGGAGGACAGGTTGAAAATCTGTTGAGTTTAGGAGGTATACAATATCTTTTATGTTTTATTGTTGCTGTAATTGGACTGAGAAATCTGCTTGGCAGTGAGATAGTCAACCAACCCCAGGAATACCAATATGTCAAAAGGAAACCTTTTCCTTTCAGCAAATAAAATATTAAGAGGGCTCACAAGAGCCAGTGGGAAGTGGCCTGGAGAAGGAGATGAAAAATTAATTTTAATGCATGGAAGACTAAGTAATTCACTTATTTCACAACCTCAATCAATTTTAATATTTTAGTATTTAATGTGAATGTAGTGGCTCTCCAATAATACTTTAAAATTTGTTTCTGCCTTTTTGGCTTTTGTCCTATGAGTACTTGAGTACTTTCTATTTTCTTAGCCATGTTTCTTAGTGTCTAGATAGGGAGGTTTCAATGATTTCACATTACTCAAGGCTAGAATCTACCTTCTCCTCTCTTCACCAGTTTTAAAAGTTATAAGATTACTAAATTGGGAGCAGAGGCAGCAGGAAAGACCCTAAACCAGCTTTTAGGCAGGCTGATTTTTGGAGAGGCCACTGAACCCCAAGAGCCTCTCACATCTTCTGGGACAAGCCATTGTGTGGAGAGCAAAATGGGGTCATTTAGTCATTAGTCCTTCGGATATCAGCCCAAGAGGGGAAGCTGTCTGCCTTTCCCCACAATTTAGACACTTATCTTACAAATTCACCAAGCTCGGTGATTTCTGAACAATGCCAGCTGTTAGGGAGCCATTTCCCTGGCATTTTCCCCATAATTTGATTTGAAAGGAAAAGATTAAACTCAGTCCGACCCAGAACTGTCAGCCCAATGCCCTCAAAGAGTTTGACAGGAAAAAAAAAAAAAAACCACACACAAAATCTTGCAGATACTTAGATGAAGAAACTGCCTGCACCTGTGCGTTAAGGCAAGCTCACAGGCACATCCACAGGCCAGAAAAGGAAGGTGGGTAGAACCAACCATGGAGACTTCTCCCAGAAAGATGGATGAAAGGGAAAACTAAATTCACATCCTTATTGATGACCAACTTTTAGGCAATGTTAATTTTAGGAATAAGGCTAGATTGCATTTAAATGGTGAGCAGCTGGTATGAGTTAAAATGTTAGCATTTTAACTATATTTAACAGAAATATTTCAAATGTTAGCATTTTAATGATAGTTATAGCAGCTAGTTTTCCAGGGTGTGGTGATGTCACTTCCAAATCAGTAATAAACATTTTATTCTTCCATAACTGAGTAAATAAAAATATCAGAATTTTTTTATGAAATACATATTTTACTTAATGCTCCCCTCAAAATATGATTTTGATGATAGTTTTACCTTTGTTTCTCTGGTAAGGTCATTGATTCCTTGAGAGATAACTTGTTAACAGTGAAACAGCTGATAAACACTAGAATTGAATTTTGGTCCAGCTTTAGATCCTGGGATCTTATTGTTTTGTTATGCATTTTCCCTGCAAAAGGCAAGGGAGAAATGTGTTATAAAATTTTTAGCCCATGTTGGTTGGATACTAACCTGGTGAAATCTGAAACTGGCCCCTGTACACAAAGAGTAAGGAGAGACCAAGAAAGAGTCAGCCACTCCAGATTGGTAGATGGTGGTCTTAAGAAGAAAGAAATTTACAAAGGAGACTTATCTCTAGAGCTGTAAGATGAATAGATCTGCCCCCACCCACCAGCATCTTAGGAGTTTATGGAGATTGTGAAGTCAGATTCTGTCACATATACCATCCACGTGGTCTCAAAAATACATACCTCCTTCAAGCCTGCATCATTGAAAATGGCCCCCACTTTGGGAACAGTTGGTGAAACATACAAGGATAGGAAGCAGGACAATGAGCCTGGGTGCAGCTCTTGGGTAAGCAGCACTCATATCTTCTTGATGATCTCCTCCAACAACCCAGTGGTGTTCTTATACTGTTGCTCAAACTTTCTCAAATACAAGTATTTTAAATTATCCTTCTTGAAATTGGTCTCACTGTTCTTCTTCTCTGGGCTCTACCTCAGTTTACTGAGGGATTTTCTGGGGAGACCATGGTTGCTTCTGTTGATACCACCTCTAAGTTTAGAAGCAAGTCTCAAATATTTCTAGTTTCTTTTGGCAAATGTCAGTGTTTAATACCAAGAAATATATCATAAAGTCACAGCATATTCTTTCAATTTAGAAATAATCCAATTCCCCCATTACACAGGGAAGAAAGAGTTAGATATAAACACTAACTTCCCCAGAGTCACAAACGTCAGTTCCATTCAGTTCAGTTGCTCAGTCATGTTCGACTCTTTGTGATCCCATGAACTGCAGCACGCCAGGCCTCCCTGTCGATCACCAACTCCCAGAGTCCACCCAAATCCATGTCCATTGAGTTGTTGATGCCATCCAACCATCTCATCCTCTGTCGTCCCCTTCTCCTCCTGACCTCAATCCCTCCCAGCATCGGGGTCTTTTCAACTGAGTCAGCTCTTCATATCAGGCGGCCAAAGTATTGGAGTTTCAGCTTCAACATCAGTCCTTCCAGTGAACACCCAGGACTGATCTCTTTTAGGACGGACTGGTTGGATCTCCTTGCAGTCCAAGGGACTCTCAAGAGTCTTCTCCAACACCACTGTTCAAAAGCAACAATTCTTCTGTACTCAGTTTTCTTTAGTCTGACTCTCACATCCATATATGACCACTGGAAAACCATAGCCTTGACTAGATGGATCTTTGTTGACAAAGTAATGTCTCTGCTTTTGAATATGCTATCTAGATTGGTCATAACTTTCCTTCCAAGGAGTAAGCGTCTTTTAATTTCATGGCTGCAGTCACCATCTGCAGTGATTTTGGAACCCAGAAAAATAAAGTCTGACATTGTTTCCACTGTTTCCCCAGCTATTTGCCATGAAGTGATGGGACTGGATGCCATGATCTTATTTTTCTGAATGTTGAGCTTTAAGCCAACTTTTTCACTCTCCTTTTTGACTTTCATCAAGAGGCTCTTTAGTTCTTCTTCATTTTCTGCCATAAGGGTGGTATTATCTACATATCTGAGGTTATTGATATTTCTTCTGGCAATCTTGATTCCAGCTTGTGCTTCTTCCAGCCCAGCATTTCTCATGATACATATAAGTTAAATAAGTTAAATAAGTTAAACAAGCAGGGTGACAAAGGTCATTGGTGGCCAAATGATAGCTGGATCTTACCTCCTGTATTTTAATTTATTCTTGTTTCAGAGTTCATTTCAGAAGCATTAATATTTTCATTTTTTACTACTTCTTAGGGTAATGAGACATACATTTATATATATATACATATAAATAATATGCCTATTATGAATGCATGTAAAATTTACCATGGGTATTTGTTCTTTAATTTTTCTCCCAACTTCACCCTTTTTTTAATGCAACACGTGATATGTCTTCCATGTTTTTGACAATTAAGAGTTTCCCTATTTCTTCATCCTCATCTGTGCCTAGGACAATTCTGTCAAGCATTAAGTCCTCATTAATTATTTAATGAGTGATCAATCCTCTTTGAGATGAATTTGCAGGCATTTAAGATTTTAAATTGTTTGGTGAGTCATTTTTATTATTTCCTGTTTTTAAATTTTTATTTGTAGACTTCTATCACACTCAAGAGGTCATCTTGTGCTGCTGAAACACTGAAATCCACATTCCAAGAGCAACTAGAAGAGCATAGAATTTGGTTCTGTTAATAACTTGTTTTGCATTTCTGAAAGTTACTCCATCTCAATTTCCATTCCCATATGCCAACTTTCCTCCTAATAATCAAAAGTAATGGAACTTCAGTAAATAACAAAAATACTTGGCTTAATAAGACTCAAGGAGGGAGGGTGCCTCTGTTTTCATTTTGAGTCCTTGGAACCTGTCATGAGATAGTCAATATGTACTGGGAAAGGAGAGACCCAGAGGTAGTGAGCAATCAAAAAAGTATTAATATTAGATTGAGAGGATATACAGAGAAGGATATCAGGGATCACAGACATTAATCAGGGCTTTCATTTACTTGGCTTCATAAATACTTTCTTTATTAAGCAATATGTAAAGATAGAATTTTGCCTTTCAGAATTCCCAGAGATGTAAAGGCAAGTTAACCAATCTCTAAGTACACAGTGCAGATCTTTCCACCTTCAGGAAAATGTGTGTGTGTGTGTTTGTGTGTGTGTGTGTGTGTGTGTGTGTGTATCACATAGATAATATTCTTTCTTGATTCATTTAATTGCTTTGTATTTGAAAGAACTAGGATGGCTTATGAAGATTTATAGACTATAACAACATAAGACATTAAGAATTGGCAAGAATGAAGAATAAACAAAAGAAAAGATTTCAAATGAAGTTAAGACTGAGGCATACCTAAGATGCATATCATAAAAAAGTATGAAAAAAAAAGGCATGCATTTGATCTAGGGAAGCCAATAGAACTGTAGTGGCAAAATGTCCTGACATTTACTAACCTTGTGATTTTAGACAACTTTGTCTATGATTTGGACAAGATTTGTACATACTGTGTTTTCAAACACTTACAAAATGTTGTCTCTACCCTTCAGGATCTGGCAGTCTGGATGGGAAAACAAGATTTACTCAATGGAAACAATTAGAATTCACCATTGTAAATATGTCCTCACCCATGAGTCATCTCACTCAAAGTTCAATCTTTTCCTCTTTTCTTCTGGGTTAGCCAATCAGATGTCTGTGCTCCCTTCTCTCCCGTCTTGTGTAAGGTCCCCAGCCATAGTAAGTATGTTCTGTCCCATCACTTTTCATCAAAGCATTCCTTCAGATTGTTTCCTTCATCATTGCCGGCTGGAGGTGATCTTCACCAATGTTGACAATAGCCATTTTTTGTTGCATTATTTTTCTTTTGATCAAAATCTTGCCCTGTCCTAACTTTTCCCCCCTGACAGATGCTCCCTACATCCACGCCATCCAGTGACCTCTGCAGCAGGTCCCTCTATTGTAGCCTTTGTCATTTCTATCACCCTCAATGGCTGCATTCACTCTTACCCCCTGGGGATGCACTGTCATTTAACTTTGACACATATCTTCATTATCTCCCTGAGAAGAACTACAGGGGCCTAGAAAGAACTGCTGGAAGTGGCTCACATAGTTTCTCAGAGGTGGTAACAATTGGGTGATGCAAATTTTACAGAGGAAAGAAACATTAGAACTTGAATGAGCACAGCTGCGAGGCACTCAATACTGATGAGAAGGAAGCTGGTGCATAGATGATGGCTGGGGCAGTTGAGTCTATCAGAGGGTTGCAGTGGGAACAGACTGGCTTCTTCAGGCCCACTGTTGAAAGGTGAATAATAATTCTACCTGACAATCTGGAGTTGAGTCCAAGGGTACACTATTCCAAAAAACAAAGGTCTAGAAATTTTCTGCAAGGAGTAGGCTTCCTGTTATGACATAAGAGACCAATGATACAGTGAGAAATGTAACGCAGATCAGGTCTCATGCAACTCACAGAGGTCATGTCCCATCAGTCTGTTCAGTCGCTCAGTCGTGTCCAACTCTGCGACCCCATGGACTGCAGCACGCCAGGCTTCCCTGTCCATCACCAGCTTCCATGTTCCATCAGTTTCTGTCTAAATACCTATCTGCAAGAGTCCTGGTTTTGCAAACTTTCTGGAAATTAGTCCATATAAACAGGGCTGTGTTCTATTTCTAGGAAGTTCCTATCTAAATATTTTAGATATTAAATTAATAAAAGTGTTATGTATGTTTTAGCTTTCAAGAGGAGATACTGAAAACATTTCAGATTTTATTGTATTTTCAAAGTCATCATAACAAAATACTTAAGTTTACATTTTTAGCTGGTATTATTGGAAGCTTTTAAGGTAAGTGGAGCTTTCTGATCATTATAAATGACTCCAAATTACAGTAATTCTTGGCTTCTTATAAACTATTTTTATTATTTTATTGTCATATATATAAAAATATCATGTTTATGTTTATGTGTATATGAACATATATAATTCATAGTGATATACATACACTTTAACTGCAGTTTTTAGTTTGTGAAAATAGAAAGTGTAAGATGCTCAGTCGTGTCTGACTCTTTGTGACCCCATAAACTACACAGTGCATGGAATTCTCCAGGCCAGAGTACTGGAGCAGGCAGTCTTTCCCTTCTCCAGGGGATCTTTCCAGCCTGGAGGCAGAACCCCAGTCTCCTGCTTTGCAGGTGGATTCTTTACCAGCAGAGCTGATATATCCCTAATTTTCAGAGTCTTTAAATCTCCAAAGGTCAATGTTTGGTAAATTTGTACACTCGAAATAAGCTTTTTTGGGGGGGCTGGTCAAGAGAAGGACAGACAGATTGGTGAAATGTGTACAGAGGAACTGTTATCACTAACATTTTCACTGTTACAGATGAATCTTAATGCAGATTCTGCTCCCAGTTTTTGGAAGAATAAACAGCTGGAGAAGAACGCCACCTTCCTGAATCTGAAAATGAAGTTGATTATGAATTTAGCAGCATACCAGGTAATCCCATACTATGACTTGGTGATTGTGCTTAGGCTGAGGCTATCAAATTAAATGTCTTTGGCAATCCCATTTAGCAACTTCTTGGGCACTGATTGACCTTGGGATATGGGATAGAAGCAGTTGTCTGGGTATCTCAATCTCATGTTTGTTTGGGGATCAAACATTAAAAACTGGAGACCTCCTGAGAGATAAATCATTCAACTGAGAAGAATGTTAGCTGGTGTTGTTTTGCTTGTACTCACATTGAGTTGGGAATTAGACCAAAACCAGAATGTCTGGAGTCAGCAGTAGAGCAGGACCAGATAAACATCATATACAATATTAGTGGCAAGAATAGACCCCAAGAGTGATGCCAAAAATAAATACTGGCTGTCTACAAAGAGGATGCCAAGAACCAAGTGGAAATGTACCAAAATCAGTCTCAGAAAATAAGGCTAAGTCACAGAGCTGGAGGGAACATGAGACTCAGAAAGTTAAGAGGAATCTATTGTGCAGAATTTCCTTAGAGTCTGATTACTGAGCAACAGACTTAAACCTGCCTTTTCTCCATTCATGCTCGGCCTTTCTCAAAGCTTGGCACGAATAGAGTCCCTCGTGGAATTTCTTAAACATCCATAGATAGTAGCCTTTCCTGGAAGTCTTGTTAAAAACATAAATGCCTACGTTCAGAACCTGATCCACTGGTTAGAGCAAGAAAATCTACTGGTTTAGAGCTCTTTTTGTATAAAAGGCCAATAGTAACTATTTTTGGCTCTGGGAGCCATATGGTGTCTGTCACAGTTACTCATCACTGCTTCTGTAGCATAAGAACAGCATACACAATACAACACATAAACCAATGTGTTACCGTGCCCCAGTACAATTTTTTTCTTCTTTTTCTTTTTTTTTTTTACAAAACAGGTGGCATGCCAGATTTGACCTGTGAACCATAGTTTCCTGACCCCTGGTTTAGAACTATGTCATTCCTACCCCCAACACAGTGGCCTCATGCATCTTTGTAAAAAATAGGACTTCAAAATAGAAAGCCAGATGTTTCTTCTAATCACCTATAGTGTTGCAGATAATGCTCTTATTGATGCTCAAAATCTCTGACTATAAAAGTTGCTGGGATGTAAGTAGACACAACTGTGGCAGCAAATGCAGTTTCTCCTGGAAGTTACTGGCAAGGGAACTCATTTCCCCAAGTAGCTCACTCACTTGCCTGCTCTCATGTTAGAAATTTCACCTTTGGTAGATCGCTTCAGTTCATAGCAGTGCTATGCTTCCTGATATTGAATGCAAGCTAAAGAAGAATTTAATTATTCCTGTCCTCATGGGGTAAGAAAAGCAAATTTTCTTTTGACAACTTAAATACTCCTGAGAAGGTAAGCAATACTCATCCATAGGAAAAAAATGGGTTGAAGACAGAACATGGAGTTTATTTTGTTAGCATCAAACATTAATAGCTAAGTGTGATTGTTTATAAAAGTCTTTCTGTGTGTGGGTAAAATGTGGTTGGGAAGGCATTGGTGGAATGTATTAAAGAAATGGGCAGCACTGAAATGAACATTTCCAAAGGCATTTTAGTCAAAATCCAGCTCTTTCATTAAGAAATCATCTTCCAGCTTCCAGTGGGGTATAATCAGTTTCTTGATTAGTGTTTGCAGTCACAAGGGTTTAGAGTTGCTTCTACATGACTCAGGGACTTGCCACAATCAGCTCAGAAAAATCAAGCTCCCTATAGCTGCTTGTCAACCTCTGTGGGCTCTTGATTCCTGTGGCTATGCCAGTCAAATGCAGAATGGTGACAAGATTGAGAGTTGCTCCTGGGGACTCTCAAGTCTAGCTTATCGTTCAAGATGGATAGTGAATCCTAAGATGCAACTTGACATCTGGGAACAGCTAATTTGATAAACCAATTGAGGATAATATCTTTTTAAGTTATTTGCATTTATTTCAGTTAAGATATTTGCATTTTACTAGAGGTTTTATATACTTTTCTCATAAGGATTTACTAATTGGAAATTTCATTAGAAGATGGTCTCAACCACCTGTACTGGAAAGGTTTTAGATCAGAACACTATAGTTAATTGAATGCCAGGAGGCCTGGGTTTTTGTCCCATCTCAAATTACTAAATTAGTTATAACACTATGTTCCCATTATGGTTCTCAGTTTTCTCATTCTATAAAATTAGTTTGGAATTACATGATTACTGCTTAAAACACCAGGATAAGCTAATTTACACTAAAGTATTAATGACTGACAGTAGTTTAATTAGTTAGTTATCCAGGTACAGAAGCATTTTGAAAGCTCTTAGACCCCAAAGATTCTGCAGTATTCTCATTTTGGACATCTCATTTTAGCAATGCAGAGAGCTTTCCATTTTGCTTTAAATTATACCATGTAGGCTGCAGTTCCAATTGAGGCAGACAATTGAGGATTGCTGGGATTTCTGTGAAGACGCAGAGTAAGATAGGATTTAGAACCAACATGTATAGTTAGGTGTGCTTTATACACTGTGATTTGGAGTTGGGAAGGGGTGTTGCCTTTCAATCTCAACTTCCTCCAGAGTTTCAAAACAGGGAAACTTGTGTTTATTTGGTTCTGACACTTAGATGCAGATGATCCAATCTGTACATTAATCTACTTTCTTCATCCCCTTGGTTCTCAATCCCACAGATCCCTGTCTTACTGTAAAGATTTTGAGAGTTCCTTGGACAGCAGGAAGAAAACCAGTCAATCTTAAAGGAAATCAATGCTGAAAATTCATTGGAAGGACTGCTGCTGAAGCTGAAGCTTCAATACTTTGGCCACCTGATACAAAGAGCTGTCTCATTGGAAAAGACCCTGATGCTGGGAAAGATTGAAGGCAAGAGGAAAAGGGACAACAGAGGATGAGACCATTGGATGGCATTGCCGACCCGATGGACATGAGTTTGAGCAAACTCTGGGAGATGGTGATGAACAGGGAAGCCTGGCATGCTGCAGTCCAGTTGCAAAGAGTAGGACACAACTAAGCAACTGAATAATGAATAACAATATGAATATATGTATGTAAACATATATATCTATATAAACAATTTTGCTGAACTGTAATTCCTGATGCCAGCATAACCTCCATCTTAAACCTAATTCTCCTCTCTTTTTATTTTGCTTACCCCATGAGGATAGACATTATTTTTTTCTTCTTTATTTTTCATATGCCATCAAAAGTGCTATAAATCTTCCATATCTGATAGGACTCTTTACTCAAATGACTCTTTTCCTCATAGACAAAAAGTATACTTTTTAATGTCTTCTTCAGAGTCGTAAGAATTCCTGTCCTCATTCAGCATATTGTGACAATCACACTGTGACAGGTGTTTTTTAGGTCCCCTGGGGCTGGAGAGTGAAGTCCACAAGGTCCTGACCTCATGGAGTCTGCATTCTGGCAGAGACAACAGACAATTCACAAATAAAAACCCACATATGTCACGTCATACAGGTGCATTCTGGAGGAGAATAAAGCAGTGAAAGTGAAAGTCACTTAGTCATGTTTGACTCTTTGTGATTCCATCGACTGTAGCCCTCCAGGTTCCTCTGTCCATGGAATTCTCCAGGCTAGAACAGTGGAGCAGGTAGCCATTCCCTTCTCCAGGGCATCTTTCCAACCCAGTGTTCAAACCCAGGTCTCCTGCATTGCAGGCAGATTCTTTACCACCAGGGAAGCCTAAGAATACTGGAGTGGGTAGCCCATCCCTTCTCCAGCAGATTTTCGTGACCCAGTAATCAAACTGGGGTCTCCTGCTTTGCAGGTGGCTTCTTTACCAACTGAGCTATGAGCGAAGCGCAGGGAAACCCAAATAAAGCAGGGGAAGTCTAAAGAGCAATGGAAGGCGGATGCTGTTTTGATGGAGAAGCAGACAAAGGAGCTCCAAACAGGGCACACTGGGTGTGAAGGAGGTGAGCAGAAGCACTGCTTGGGCTCCAGGCCAGAGGATTCCTGGATTATCATTTGTCCCCATCCACTGTTTCTGATTTTCAGTGATTTCACCTTACTGATTTGGCAATTTCTGCCTGGACCCTGTCCTCTCATCACTCATTTTAAGGCATTCCTTCCTGTGTCCAAGGACCCCTCCTGATGTTTTCAGTTGATTCTTTTTATTCATAGAATCCTTGTTTCCTGATTTTTCTACTTGCTAAAATTACTTGTAATCCCCATTAATACTATGGCATTTCTGTGGTCAACCATGGACATGCACGTGCACCAAGGAGTGAAAAATTCGAGTCACCCGTGTAGATCCCCTCTGAGGCGGAATCAAACAAGTCATTTTGTGTGGCATATTTCACATTTTTTGTGTAGTTTGTGTTTTCTGTTGGTGATTTACCTGTTTAAGATGGCCTTTAAGTGTAGTGCTCAGTTCCTGTCTATTGTTATGAAGCAAGTTAAGCAGAAAGGCTGTGATGTGCCTCATGGAGAAAACATATGTCTAAGTAAGCTCCATTCAGCTGGGAGGTAGAGGCTCTTGGACGTGAGTTCAATGTTAAATGAATCAAAAATGTGTAATAGTAAGAGACTGTATTAAATGAGGTGTCTTTGAAAGGAACAAATATAACGTAAGGTTTTTCTCTGATAAAAGGGTTGTGACCAAAGGCTCACGGGAACCAAATCCTGTTTTCACCATAGGAGCAACGGTTCACTGTTGCTAAACCGAATGTCTCTGGTGGCTTTAGAAAAAGTAAGTGAAAAGAATATACTGTAACTTACTAAGTTTTGCTTCTAAAATAATTTATCTTGGGGTTCCTCAGATTACACATGGACATCACCAGATGGTTAATGCCAAAATCAGATTGATTATATTCTTTGTAGCCAAAGACGGAGAAGCCCTATACAGTTAGCAAAAACAAGACCAGGGGCTGACTGTGGCTCAGATCATGAACTCTTATTGCCAAATTCAGGCTTAAATAGAAGAAAGTAGGGGAAACCACTACACCACTCAGGTATGAAGTAAATCAAATCCCTTATGATTATACAGTGGAAGTGACAAACAGATTCAAGGGATTAGAGCTGATAGACAGAGTGCCTGAAGAACTATGGACAGAAGTTCAGGACATTGTACAGGAGGCATTGATCAAGACCATCTCCAAGAAAAAGAAATGCAAAAAGGCAAAGTGGAGCTAGTGGAGGTGTTGGAATTCCAGTTGAGCTATTTCAAATCCTAGCAGATGATGCTGTGAAAGTGCTGCACTCAATATGCCAACAAATTTAGAAAACTCAGCAGCGGCCATAGGACTGGAAAAGGTCACTTTTCATTCCAATCCCAAAGAAAGGCAATGCCAAAGAATGTTCAAACTATTGCACAAATGCACTTATCTCACACGCTAGCAAAGTAATCCTCAAAATTCTCCAAGCCAGGCTTCAGCAATATGTGAACCATGAACTTCCAGATGTTCAAGCTGGGTTCTGAAAAGATAGAGGAACCAAAGACCATATTACCAACATCCACTGAATCACTGAAAAAGCAGGAGAGTTTCAGAAAAACATCTATTTCTACTTTATTGACTATGCCAAAGCCTTTGACTGTGTGGATCACAACAAACTGTGGAAAGTACTTCACGAGATGGGAATAACAGACCACCTTATCTGCCTCCTGAGCAATTTGTATGCAGGTCAGGAAGCAACAGTTAGAATTGGACATGGAAGAAATAACTGGTTCCAATTTCCAAGAAATTGTGAAAGGAGTACATCAAGGCTGTATTTGCCACCCTGCTTATCATACCCAGAGTACATCATATGAAATGCCAGTCTGGATGAAGCACAAGCTGGAATCAAGATTTCCAGGAGAAATATCAGTAAACTCAGATATGCAGATGACACCCCCTTATAGCAGAAAGTGAAGAAGAACTAAAGAGCCTCTCAATGAAAGTGAAAGAAGGGAGTGAAAAGTTGGCTTAAAACTCAACATCAAAACACTAAGATCATGGCATCTGGTCCCATCACTTCATGGCAAATAGATGGGGAAACAATAGAAACAGTGAGAAACTTTTTTTTTTTTTGGCTCAAAAATCACTGCAGATGGTGACTGCAGCAATGGAATTGAAAGATGCTCCTTGGAAGAAAAATTATGACCAAACTAGACAGCATATTAAAAGCAGAGACATTACTCTGCCAACAAAGGTCCATTTAGTCAAAGCTAGGCTTCCCTGATGGCTCAGAGGTTAAAGTGTCTGCCTCCAATGCGGAGACCAGAGTTCGATCCCTGGGTCGGGAAGATCCTCTGGAGAAGGAAATGGCAATCCACTCCAGTATTCTTGCCTGGAGAATCCCATGGACGGAGAAGCCTAATAGGTTACAGTCCACGGGGTCGCAAAGAGTCGGACACGACTGAGCGACTTCACCTGACCTCACCTCACCTCATGGTTTTTACAGTAGTTATGTATGGATGTGAGAGTTGGACTATAAAGAAAGCTGAGCGCCAAAGAATTGATGCTTTTGAACTGTGATGTTGGAGAGGACTCTTGAGGGTCCTTTTTACTGCAAGGAGATCAAATCCGTCAATCCTAGAGGAAATCTGTCCTGAATATTCATTGGAAGGGCTGATGCTGAAGCTGAAACTCCAGTACTTCGGCCCCTGATGTGAAGAACTGACTCCTTAGAAAAGGTCCTGATGCTGGGAATGATTGAAGGCAGGAGGAGAATGGAACAGCAGAGAATGAGATAGTTGGACGGCATTACCGACTCGATGGCCATGAGTTTGAACAAGCCCCCAGAGATGGTGATGGACAGGGAGGCCTGGTGTGCTATAGTCCATGGGGTCACAAGGAGTTGGACACAACTGAGCGGCTGAAGTTAACTGAACATCGTATTTTATTGCCTGGTTACATTCTAATTAATACAGCACTCTAATTGCTCTTCAGTGCTTCTTTAGTTGTTTTAGGCTTTTTTTTTTTTTTAACTGATCTATTATTGTGTCTGCCTACAAATCATAAGGGTCTACTAGGCGCAGCGTGCTGCGATTCATGGGGTCGCAAAGAGTCGGACACGACTGAGCAACTGAACTGAACTGAGGCGCCCAAACCAGGTGAGGAGTTTTTACTGTAAAGACCCTGAAAAATAAGCACTAGGAGGTCCAGTTTGCAAGTTAAGGCCCTGAGGCCCTACAGGTTCAGTCATTTGCCCAAGGGCATCATGTTAATAAAGCTGAGGCATCTGGATTTATTCCAAGATTTGCTGGGCTCTGAAGCTTTTTATATCTTGTGCAGTTCTGGGTGCCTGAGAGAAACTCTGTGAGCTAAACAGAGTGTTACAGAAAGAAGACAAAAGAGGGAGGGGAAGTCAAGGACAATTCCGGCATTGTGTTGGTTGGTAGCAAAGCTATTTTTCTCTCTGGAAGAAAGAGATGAAAGTTCTGATATTCAAATGCTCACCCACCAGGCACCCTTCAGAATTCCCATCCATCAGCTGGCAAATGGACACATTTTAACAAGCACAATCACAACCAAGCAAGTTCTGGCAACAAAATATGCCTCCACTAATGATATTCAATTGTTCTAAGAAGACAAAATGGTCTGAAGTGTAATGAGATGCCAAACACACAAATGCACAAAACAGGCTGCTCATATTTAAGTCCTTATGTTTCTTGAAGTGAAAACTCATTTTAAGAAGATTATGGTGCATATATTATAAAGTGGGATGATATTCCACATTCATGCCCCACTGGGGCCTTGACTGTATTAAAAAAATGAAAACAAAACCAACAACACATTTTGTTCCCACACAAGTACTTTGCTAATAGGACATGTGACTGGGTAGTCATTTGTTTGGGTTATTTTTATTGCAGGCTTTATGGATGCATTCAGCCTTTTGATACACAATGAGTGCAGGGAAATTTTCAGCCAGGCTCCTAAGAGTGAGAGTCCCCTAGAGACAAGGGGCAGAGGATCAGGACCATTGGAACAGAACTGCTGGTGAGAAAGTGGAGTGAAAGAGTGGGAAGGGAGTAAATTTGGGTGACATCTCACACCACCCCCCACCTCTGGGTAGAACACAGCAGCTTCTACTGAGGTAAGAGCTAGATTTTTATCCTTGCCCAAGATCTATTCAACATGCTTGTCAATGGCAAAAAATCCATGATTTCTAACATGTTATTATACGAAAAAGCCTTTGTTTTGATGAAATGCCTTTGAGAAATGTAAACAAGCAAAACATGAAACAGAAAAGATATAGTGGAAGTAAGGGGGGTTGGTTTTTAAAATAATATAGATTCTCTCTCCTCTTTTACCTTTTTCTTAGCAGCTGTACTTAGGGGGGTTCTGGAAAGCCCCAGTCTCCAAGAAACTGTGATAATCACTGATTCAGATGGACTGGGATATTTAAATATGTAGGAAAGATGAGTAGATTGATAAAAGAAAGGGTACTCTTGATCTTAGCCAAAAGGCTGAGAAGCTGCTAGGCTCCTCTGTCCTTGGAATTTTCCAGGCAAGAATACTGGAGTGGGTTGCCATTTCCTACTCCAGGGGATCTTTCAGACCCAGGGATAGAACCTTCATCTCTTGCACCTTCTATATTGGCAGGCAGATTCTTTCACCACTGTGCCACCTGGGAAGCCCCATTTAATATTTACACATGCTATAATCGTTCCCTTAAAATGTAAGAGAGATAAACTGTTCTTGGATCCTATGTTCTCCAAATCTCAGTTCAGTTCAGTCACTCAGTCATGTTCTACTCTTTGCCACCCCATGGACTGCAGGACGCCAGGCCTCCCTGTCCATTACCAACTCCCGGAGTTTACTCAAACTCATGTCCATTGCATCAGTGACGCCATTCAACCATCTCATCCTCTGTTGTCCCCTCCTCCTTCCACCTTCAGTCTTTCCCAGCATCAGGGTCTCTTCAAATGAGTCAGTTCTTCACATCAGGTGGCAAAAGTATTGGAGCTTCAGCCTCAACATCAGTCCTTCCAATGAATATTCAGGACTGATTTCCTTTAGGATGGACTGGTTGGAACTCCTTGCAGTCCAAGGGACTCTCAGAGTCTTCTCCAACACCACAGTTCAAAAGCATCCATTCTTCAACATTCAGATTTTTTTATAGTCCAACTCTCACATCCATACATGACTACGGCAAAAACCATAGCCTTGACTAGACGGACATTTGTTGGCAAAGTAATGGTTGGTCATAACTTTTCTTCCAAGGAGTAAGCATCTTTTAATTTCAAGGCTGCAGTCACCATCTGCAGTGATTTTGGAGCACACAAAAAAATAAAGTCTCTCCCTGTTTCCATTGTTTCCCCATCTATTTGCCATGAAGTGATGGGAGTGGATGCTATGATCTTAGTTTTCAGAATGCTGAGTTTTAAGCCAACTTTTTCCCTTCTCCTCTTTCACTTTCATCAAGAGCCTCTTCAGTTCCTCTTTGCTTTCTGCCATAAGGGTGGTGTCATCTGCATATCTGAAGTTATTGATGTTTCTCTTGACAACCTTGATTCCAGTTGTGCTTCATCCAGCCCAGTGTTTCACATGATGTACTCTGCATATAAGTTAAATAAGCAGGGTGACACTATATAGCCTTGAAGTACTCCTTTTCTTATTTGGAACCAGTATTTTGTTCCATGTCCAGTTTTAACTGTTGCTTCCTGACCTGCATACAGATTTCTCAAGAGGCAGGTCAGGTTGTCTGGTATTCCCATCTCTTTCAGAATTTTTCACAATTTGTTGTGATCCACCCAGTCAAAGGCTTTGGCATAGTCAACAAAGCAGAAATAGATGTTTTTCTGGGACTCTCTTGCTTTTTTGATGATACACCGAATGTTGGCAATTTGATCTCTGGTTCCTCTGCCTTTTCTGAAGCCAGCTTGAATATCTGGAAGTTCATGGTTCATGCATCATTGAATCCTGACTTGGAGAATTTTGAGCATTACTTTACTAGCATATGAGAGGGTGCAATTGTGCAGTAGCTTGAGCATTCTTTGGCATTGCCTTTCTTTGGGATTGGAATGAAAACTGACCTTTTCCCTTCCTGTGGCCACTGCTGAATTTTCCAAATTTGTTGGCTATTGAATGAAGCACTTTCGCCACATCATCTTTTAGGAATTGAAATAGCTCAACTGGAATTGAGCTCCTAATCTAGTCTTCCCTTTTCTCCCTTTTACTCTTATAAAGAGTTCTCTGCCCTTACTATCTCTACTTTCTATTAACTCTCTGACCCATTCCAGTATGGCTTCTGTTATAGCACCAATGAAAGCATAGTTCAATAAAGCAAAGAATCTTTGTGGCTCAAAAAAAATAGAAAGGGACGCAGAAACCACTTCACATGTTTCCAAGGGATAGTTAGTGGGGATAAGGAGCTAACCCAGAATTTAATGTTGTAGGAAATACTCACCATTTTGCTGGTAAAGGAAAAGGGAGGAAGTGGTGTAACCAGGGTCTAAGAGTACCAAACACAGGCCACATGTCAGTACTGGAAACGTGAAGACAGCTTTAGGGCAGAAACCAGGGTCAGGCTGCTTCCTGAGATGCTGCTACAGGTAAAGACAGAGCAGGGTAGAAATGCTGCTTCTTAGGAGGAAAAATTGTGTATGTGGGTAAGTAATGGGTGGGGAAGAAAAAAAGATGCATGTTTGTGGTAGTTGTATTCTCGTATCTTGTTATAAGTAAAATTGTTCCTCAGTTTCTTTCTTCTTTTTTGAAAAAATATTCATTGGCGTATACCTACTTTAAAGTGCTGTATAAGTTTCTGCTGCATGGGAAAGTGAATCAGCTACTTGTTGTTGTTCAATCACTAAGTGGTGTTCAACACTCTGCAAACCCAAGGACTATAGCACACCAGGCTCCTCTGTCCTCTACTACCTCTCAGAGTTTGCTTGAATTCATGTCCATCAAGTTGGTGACGCTATTTAACTATCTCATCCTCTGACAGCCACCTTCTTTGCCTTCACTCTTTTCCATCATCAGGGTCTTTTCCAACGACTCATCTCTTCACATCAGGTGGCCAAAGTATTGGAGCTTCAGTATCAGTCCTTCAAGTGAATATTCAGGGTTGATTTGCTTTAGAATTGACTGATTTGATCTCCTTGAGTCCAAGGGACTCTCAAGAGCCTTCTCCAGCACCACAATTTGAAGCCATCAATTTTTTGGTGCTTAGCCATCTTTGTGGTCCAACTCTATCATCTGCACATAACTGCTTGAAAAACCATAGTTTGACTCTATGGATCTTTGTCAGCAAAATGATCTTTCTGCTCTTTAATATGCTGCTTAGGTTCGTCATAGCTTTCTTTCCAAGGAGCAAGCGTCTTTTAATTTCATGGCTACAATCACCGTCTGCAATGATTTTGGAGCCCAAGAAAAGAAAATCTATCTGTTTCAACTTTCCCTCCTTCTTTATACCATGAAGTGATGGGACTGGGTGCCTAGATCTTAGTTTTTTTTTTAACATGGAGTTTCAAGCCAGCTTTTTCACTCCTCATTTTCACCTTCATTAAGAGGCTCTAAGAAGGCCTTCTTATCTCTCCTTGCTGTACTCTGGAAATCTGCATTCAGTTGGGTATATCCTTCTCTTTCTCCCTTGCTTTTCACTTCTCTTTTCTCAGCTATTTGTAAAGCTTCCTCAGACAATCATGTTGCCCTCTTGCATTTCTTTTTGAACCTCTGTCCATAGTTCTTCAGGCACTCTGTTTACGAGATCTAATCCCTCGAATCTATTCATCACCTCCACTGTATAATCAGCTACCCCCCCCCCCAACACGCCTCTTTTCAACTTCCTTCCCATTTAGGTCACTTGTAGAGCGTTGAGTAGAGTTCCCTATGCTATACAGTAGGTTCTCACTAGTTATATACTTTATCAGTTCAGTTCAGTCACTCAGTCGTGTCCGACTGTTTGCGACCCCATAAATCACAGCATGCCAGGCCTCCCTGTCCATCACCAACTCCCAGAATTCACTCAAACTCATGTCCATAGAGTCGGTGATGCCATCCAGCCATTTCATCCCCTGTCGTCCCCTTCTTCTCCCGCCCTCAATCCCTCCCAGCATCAGAGTCTTTTCCAATGAGTCAACTCTTTGCATGATTCATGCATTGTATCAGTAGTATATGTATGTCATCCCAATCTCCCAATTCATCCTGCTCCCCCACTTTTCTTCCTTGGTGTCCATACCTTTGGTCTCTATGCCTGTGTTTCTATTTCTGCTTTAAATAAGATCATTTATTCCACTTTTTTTTTTCCAGATTCCACATGTATGCCTTAACACACAATATTTGTTTTGCCCATTCCAGGCTCCATTTGCCCTCAGTCAGTATCTCATAGGGTTGAAATCCTTGCCCTTTGTAGATGATTCAAACACTTTCCCCTGCAACAGCTCACTTCTCAGTGGTCTTAACTATAGTGGATTCACTTGGTCTTTCATGGCATTTTTTTTGCCATTGGGCTCCAAAGACAGCCTTTTATCCCTCCATTGTCTAACAATGACCCTGTTTCCTTTTCATAACTGTCATCAGTCAGTAAGTAACTCTCTTCTTTGACTCTCTGGTTAGTGGCATGAGATGCCCAAAGTGACCAGGTGGAAATCTCAGTATCACTTCAAAGAGATCATTCTTATGCCAGTTGATGGAAGCATCCTTCCTTTAAGAACTAGTAACTCTAAAATCACATAGCCTGAATGTGGTGGGATGGGAAGCAAAAATTTTTGTGTGATTTATTAGGTATAACAGCGAGGGCAGTCCCTCCCTTCTCCTCTTTATTTCCAAACTCATGCTTGACGGCCATGGAAGAAATAGTACTACATACTGGTCATCAGTTCAGAGCCCGTATCACGTTTTGAAAGTGAGTCTGCACTTGATCATCTTATTATTCCATGTTGGCCAGGTACATCTGTAGGGACACACAGGTGGCATAAAACCAGCCGATGTCGTGGAGTTAGTTTATTGCTGCTCTTTTATGCTGAAGCAAGTTGTTTAGTTGGCACCACTGTTAGCTCCTGTTGTGTAGTGTGCTAGCGTGGTGAACAAGGCATGTCATTATCCATGGGTGGAGGTACTGGCAGAAAAATTTTAAGAAGGAAAGGAAGATTCTAAGAGTAACGTTCTGTTCTTTGAGGGAGTACCACTGTTTCCAACGTTATAGAAGGATCTAATATAATCAGACTGCCATCAGGTGCTTGGAATGGTCCATTTGAGAAATGATGAACTCTTAGGGCCTCTTGGAAAGTTAAGTCATCAGCAATGACAGAAGCAGGTTTTCTTAGTAAGATGAGAGCTCATGCTTTTGACCCACATATAACTTTCTACTCCTGCTGCCATGGCAATGTGAATGTGAGTCTATTGAATAAGCATCAAGGTGGCTGAGCAGACTGGCTAATATGACAGGAAGGGTCATCTTTTCTACCTAATATGTGAGAACTTTCTCTGCTCTGAGTACCTTGTAATCAATCACACAGAACAAATATATCCTCTCTTGCTGTGTCCTCTCTGGGAGGGTCTTCTCATGACTCTTCCTCTGAACTCCTTATAATTTTATTTCTTGATTTTTCTTCCTTTCCAATTACATGATTCCTAAGCCAAACTATTATCTGTTGCTTGTGAATCAGTATAGATTCACATTTCTGGCCATATTTCGATCCAGAAAAAGTAAATAACTAAGTATACTTCTCAGAGTTAGGGCAGATTAAGATAGGAAATAGGAAGATTGCTTTTCACTGCTGCCTTTCCAGAACATTCCTGATTAGGATTGAAGTATAGCGACACTTCAGGCTAGCGACAGCATATCATATAGAAACATCTGTGAACTAGGGCTGAATTCTTTCTGCCTCTGTAAACTGGTCATTAGGGTTATTCTGTAAAGCTATAGGTTAAAGGAGTGGTGACAGACGGTTCACTCTGCGAAAGTGCCAAGGGATTCTAGGCCTCCTGCTTGTGAGCTTTGCTTAGATCTCTAAAACCGCTTCTTACATATTGGAGTGCTGCTCCTCAGCACTAAATTTTTGTTTTCAGTGGATTAAAAAACACCCATCTCATGATATAGCTCATTTTTCTGAGTTAGTTTGAGTCAGTTTTTGTCCCATGATCAGATATCGAATCTCTATCAGAGCTCAGATATCAATCTAAAACTTTTCTTTTCCTAGAGACTAGGAAAAATCTGGACTTTTTTTTTTCTAGAGGCTAATACTATCTTTGGAGAGGTATATTATCTTACTCCAAAATCCTAGGGGAACTATTTTATGATTTGTTTACTGATGAATTCTAGGGATTCATTTGTCCTTTCTATTTGCCATAGTTATTCTGAGTTTCATTGGAACAGCTGGACAGTAGGGCCTTAGCAGCAGAGCAGCATTCCCTATAACCTGGATCAGTTTTAGAACCCATTCAGAACGGGAAGCCTTTCAGTTTGTCAGTAAATAAGTTGAAACAGCAGCATCAGATGAGGTATAGGTTGCTTCCAAATGCCAAAAAAGTCAAACATGCATTGTGATAATTTCTGAGTGACAGGCTGTATAAGCGGAACTCCACTGAACACCTAGACATGTCACTAAAGTACCAGGTCCATATATTTTCAAGAGGTTTATCTCCTAACCTCTGATACACTTGAGTGTTATTAAGGCATCTGTAGCAGTTGCCACTTCCTGTTCATCAAGTTCCATCAGCCTGAGGTCATCAGGGCAGTGGATCAGCACAGCATTCTATGAGAGTCTCGATATGCTCCTATTTCAGTGTGCTGCATGTTAGTTTATGATGAAGATGAGGAAAGTGTGCACAGTTCTGGAGCAAGTTAGTTAAAGAGTACGGCTAACCTGTCAGGTAAAAACTTCCTGCTTCAGGTGGCCTTTAGAAATTAATATATACAGAAAAAATATCTGATGTATAAACATGCCTGATGCCAGGGGATTTTTACTTTGTTCAAGGAAAGACAATGCCTACGTAACATCAGCTATAGTCTGAGCTATCATATGATTTATTTTGTGATAATCCAGTCATTTCCGAAGCTTTTACCTCCTTTTGCACAGCTAAAAATTGAGTAGTTAAAATAGTTGAATGAGTGCTATGATATGATAGAATTCACCACTTCTGCAAATATCAAGTCTTTCGTTACCAAATATTATATCAATCAGAGTCCGAGTAAGATCATTCAGGAGACATATATACTTCCAGAGATGCTACCAGAAGCAGAGAGAAACAAGAGGAATTTCTTCTTTCTTCTCATCTTCTGATCTCTCAATAATGCCTCTTTTGGGAAAATTAACAGGAGACTGATTGGCAAACATAGCTAAAATTTTTAATTTTAGCATTACAAGGCAGGGAAGTATAAATATAGTGCTGCAATATGCTAGGTAAGTAACTGACATAGTTACTCTTTGTGTAATAAATGATATTTGGCACAGACTATGAAATATTTATATGACATATGGGTGTTCTTATTTTTCCTTATAGTGTATCATGCACAGAGGAGTAAATAATGAAATGTGCCTTGGAAGGCTATGGTGCAAGGGGGACTCTCTAATGCAAGTCCTGGAAACTTTGTATCTTTCTTCAAACCAAGGAGGTTAGGTTCATGTCAAACTGAAATAAATCGATGTTGAGAACATAACATTTAGGGACATGAGGTGGTTAAGATGAGAAACAGCAATATAGGTGTAAGACCGAGAGGAAGGAGTTTGGGTGGTGTGAGAAGGCATACATTGACATTACTTCATATCCAGTAGGAACCCTCAGGATGTCATGGCAAAGGAGAATTTTTACAACACATGACAGTTTAGATATGTCATGTCTCACCCATCAGTGAGATTCCCATTTTAAGAGCAAGATTTCCAAGTACAGTCAGAGGTGACCACGAGAATGGAAAAAGTCTAGAAATCAGTTAAGACATACATATGATAAAAATGAAAAATATTTAGTTGGAGAAAACTCAGTGTCATTTGTCCACGAATTTACTCTTTCTCTTGCATTTCATTCTTTCCTGATTTCTTTTTAGTCAAACTTTAGTAATTTTTCTTCTCCTGAATTCTCTTTACTGTTTCCTTTAGTGCAGGTGTTCATTAACAATACTCTCAGTGTTTGTTAGATTAGACATCTCTACTTTTTTTTTTACTTCTGCTTTTGGAAGATATTTTTATTCGGTTTAGATTTTTATGTTGGCAGGTATTTTCTTCTGGCACTTCAGGGATATCATGATGTAATTATCTGGCTTCTACATTGTTTATAATAAATCATTACCACTCGTTGTTTCTCATTTTTCTATCCTACTTTTTAGGTTTTCTGTTTTTGGTTTTTAGAGGCTTTATGATGACATATGTAAGGATATGTTCCTTGTAATATTTTTGCTTAGAGTTTTGTAAGGTTTTCTAATCTGCAGCTTCAAGATTTTCAAGTTTTGGAAAATTCTTAATTTTGATCTCTTTGCATTTCTTTTACCTCATTCTTTTTTTTTTGTATTATGTTACCATTACAAATGTATTACAACTTTTCACATGACCCATCCTCTCTCTTTCTCTTTTAAAATTTCCATTCAGTTTTCTTTTTGCTGTAATTATTTCCTGCTAGTCTTTTACTTCCTTAATCCTCTCATCAGCTGTGGTGCAATGGCTGTTAACCTCATCTATTGGGTTCTTAATTTCAGATATTGTAATTTTAAATTCTAGAATACCCATTTGATTCTGTATCACAGTTTCCCATTATAAGGTGAAATGCTCCATCTTGCCATTTATTTTTCTGGACATGTAAATCAATTATTTTAATATCCAAATTTGATAACTGTAATGCCTGGAATAACTATGGGTCTGTTACTACTATCTGTTTTTCTCTTGATTCAATTTTTCAGAATGCATGTCAAGTTTTGGTTGAATAATGGAATTTCTTATTTAAAAATAATTGTAGAGATATCTGGATAAAGCTTTCCTCCTTCAGAGAGGATGACTCTTATTTCTTACTGGGATGTGATTATGTGTGAGATGACTCAAGGTTGAATTTCAGGCATTGTGAGTGTTGATACATCTCACATTTGTTCCCACTCCTAGATGTACTTTTCCAGAATTTTTTGGAAATTCTAGAGTGATAGGGATATATAAGGAGTGCAATGGCTTAAGCCTAGGCTGGTTGGTTGCCAAGTGAGTTTGTCTTGTGGAAGGACTCCAGACAAAAGAAACAGTTGGAATGTATTCATGTTTTTCTATTTTCCATTACATTAAGAAAACAATGCTTTTACTTGTACTTTAGACCTACGGCTAGTGTCATTAAGAGGAAAATATGAGTGCATATAGCCATATGCTTATTATTGGAATTAAAGCTGTTTGAAATTTCTTGAGGCTGTCTGATGGCTTGGCACATTATCATATGTTTTTTATAAATATTCACTTAGGACTTGAGACAAATGTGTACTGTTTTATTGTTGCTTAAAAAACTACAGAGGGCCACTAGTTCAACATTGTCATTTATACTAGTTTTAACTTTCAAATTCTTGTTTTATTCATGTATGTGTCCTGCCAACAATTGAAAGTATATATTGAAAGCTGTCATCTTTATTTGTTCCTTCATGTTGTCTCACTTTTAATATGCATCTTTTTGATAATTTCTCTTTTTAAAAGTGTTGTCTGTATCTTCTTGGAGAAGGAAATGGCAACCGACTCCAGTACTCTTGCCTGGAGAATTCCATGGACAGAGGAGCCGGCAGGCTATAGTCTGTGGGATCGCAGAGTTGGACACGACTGTGCGACTAACTTTCTTTCTTTCATCTGCATCTTCTAAAGGCTAAAGCAAATATTGCAACGCACTTTTACTTCTGCTGGACTTTCTACTCCAACGTCTATCATATTGAGCTTATCAAGGCTTTTAATTCTAGGTTACTACAGATATATTGCTTTTTCCCTAGTTACTTTAAAAAGCAACACTCCCCAATATCAACATATTTGATGTATAATATACATTACATGTTATGTGATTTATTATACTGTATACTTATACAAAATGTATATATTATATACATGATATTGTATATGTTTGTGTATGAGTATGTGTGCAATATCATCATCTGAATTTGAAAAATCAAAGATATTTGTCAAACACAAATGTTGGTGTTGAATGAACTGTAAACTATGATGTAAATAATAGAATTTATTTTAAAATGCAGAAAATTATTTCAAACTTAAGGTAAGCAAAGATTTATTAAGACACAAGAATCATGAAACTTGAAAAGAATAATTCAATAAAATGTATTTTATCTATCTCTTATTTATTGATATAAATTTTGTTTTTGAAAGACACTTTCAAGTATGTAAAACAGCAAGCTACAGACCAGGATATCTGCAATTATTTTTTATTTTACTTATTTTTTAAATTGAAATATGGTTGATATGAGAGTCACAACTCATATTAAAAGGCATATATAAATATATAAATAATTTAATCTGAGAAGATAAATGATCTCATTAAAAATGTGCAGGGGATTTTAAAAGATACTTTTTAAAAAAAGTATGAATGGCCAATATGCATATGAGATGATGCTCAATATCCTTAGTCCTTGGGGAAATGAAAATTTACACCACAATGAGATAGCTATAAAAGCAGTAGAATGGCTAATATTTTTGTAAAAAGTCTGATTCTACTAAGTTTTGTTAAAAATGAAGAGTGAGTGGAACTCTCATATACTGCTGATGACAAATGTTAAATGATACAACTCTACTGGGAAATAAGCAGTTTCTAATAAAGCAGTACATTTACTATGCACATGTGTTAAGTCGTTTCAGTTGTGTTCGACTCTGTGACCCTTTGGACAGTAGCCTGCCAGGCTCCTCTGTCCATGAAAATTCTCCAGGCAAGAATACTGGAGTGGATTGCCATGCCCTCCTCCAGGGGATCTTCTCAACCCAGGGATCAAACTCGTGTCTCTTAATTTTCCTGCATTGGCAGATGGGTTCTTTACCACTAGAGCTACCTGGGAAGTCCATACCTTTACTATATGAATCCACAATTTTATTTCTTAGTATTTTCCCAAGAGAAATGAAAACACATGCCTACCCCAAGACTTATATATGAGTATTCTTAGCAGCTTTACTCCATAGAAGGCAATGGCACCCCACTCCAGTACTCTTGCCTGGAAAATCCCATGGACGGAGGAACCTGGTGGGCTGCAGTCCATGGGGTCGCTGAGTCGGACACGACTGAGCGACTTCCCTTTCACTTCTCACTTTCATGCATTGGAGGAGGAAATGGCAACCCACTCCAGTGTTCTTGCCTGCAGAATCCCAGGGACAGGAGAGCCTGGTGGGCTGCGTCTATGGGGTCACACAGAGTCAGACACGACTGAAGTGACTTAGCAGCAGCAGCAGCAGCAGCAGCAGCTTTACTCATAAGAGCTCATTAAGAAGTAAATGGATAAACAAATTCTGGTATATCCATTCAATGGACTTCTATTCTGTAATAATGGAAATAAACTCATAATAAATTTAACAATATGGATAACTTTCAAAAATATTACACTGATTGAAAGAAGCTAGATGCAAGATATTATATACAGTGAGCTAGCACTTATAAATATAAATTTAAATTTAAGTGATAGAAAACAGATCAGTGATTTCCTAGGGCCAGGAGTAGGAGATGAGAATTTATTGCAAGGGGCTCAAGCCAGACAACTTGTTTAGAATTATAAAAATAGCTCAGACTGTAAAGAATCTACCTGCAATGCAGGAGACCTGGGTTCAATCCCTGAGTCAGAAAGATTCCCTGGAGAAGGGAATGGCTGTCCACTCCAGAATTCTTGCTTGGAGAATTCCATAGACAAAGGAGCTTGGTGAGCTACAGTTCATGGAGTCTCAAAGAGTTGGCCACAACTGAGTGACTAACACTATCACTTTCTGTATCTTAATTGTCATGGTGGTTTCATGAATGCACACATTTATTAACACACTGTGCTATATATACTTATAAATTGTTTATTTTATATTATGTAATTTTCTTCAATAAAGTTGATTTAAATTAAAGCTCTTTGACACATCAATCCTATTTTTATATTTTTTTCCAAATTAAATGCTTAGATGAGAAAATAAAGATAAATATAAAACTTTTAAATTTAGTCATTCATATAAGAGATAACCTAGAAACAACAGACATGAGTAATAGTAGTGGGTTGTATCAGTAAGTTTGTTATATCCCTATAATGTGGTCATTAAACTAAAAATTTGCTGTATGACACAGGGAGCTCAACCCAGAGGGGTGGGATGGAGAGGGAGATGGAGGGAGGTTCAAGAGGGAGGGGACACATGTATATCTGTGGCTGATTCATGTTGACGTATGGCGAAACCAGCACAATATTGTAAAGCGATTGTCCTCCAATAAAAATGTTCAAATATATAATTATATAACATTTAAAAAATAAACTAAAATGATGTAGATGCATGCTAATTGGTATGCAAATAAACCTTTTTACTCATGATTTAATTTCAGCCTCACAATAACAGGTAAGCTTAGGAACCAACAAGAGAAACACAGCTTTGAGAAAGTGACATATTATATCAGTTATATAATTGAATGGAAAGGATTCTTTGGATGAGGTTCATGTATATAGGTATATATTCTTCCTTCTTTATCAGGCTGTTTCTCCTGCTATATCCATCAGTTGCACTTGTCATATTCCAGTCTGATCTGTTTCCTTGAAGTGACAGAGAGCAGTGCTGAGTACATCTTGTTCATGCCGGTTGAATATGCTCAATATTATTCATCACTGAAGAAATATAGTCTGCAATTGGAGCTACATAGAAATAAGGATATCCAAAGCCAATACTCTGTATGAATGGTGCCACAACAGAAATACATTTGTTGTGATTCTGATTGAATAAAAATATGCCTTTTCACTTCAGTCTGATACCATTGCTCTTTAGGGAATTTAGATGACAACTCTTTAGAAGGACTAAATTAGGTCTTATGTCTGGCAAAATGTTTCATCAGGTCAGTCTTTACTCCTGCGTCATCCTCACTCCATCAATTTGCCTCTTTTCTGTATCTTCATTTTTCCTTCACTCTTCTCTCAGATCTCACTAATCAAGTGTTGTTGTACTTCTTTAGGGTTTGTCAAAGTGTGTTTGTGTCTGGTGGGTGTGTACATATTCTCACCATACTCCTAGTGACTCTTTAATGATCTTCTACCACCTTGGAAACTAATTGAATTTCTATAATGTTATACTGTGATGCTGCTGCTGCTGCTAAGTCGCTTCAGTCGTGTCCGACTCTGTGCGACCCCATAGACGGCAGCCCACCAGGCTCTGCCATCCCTGGGATTCTCCAGGCAAGAACACTGGAGTGGGTTGCCATTTCCTTCTCC
>SJXQ01004367.1:20793-82024 GCA_006408695.1 Aepyceros melampus | reverse complement strand
CCAGACAGAGTAGTTAAATCTTCCAGCATTGTTCTTTTTCAAAATTGTTTTAACTATTCTAAATGCTTTACCTTTTCTTATAAATTTTCAAATCAAATTATTTTTACTAACATTTCTTCCTTTGTGGATTCAATTCATTGTTATTTTAGTATGTTCTTTTAGTATGTACTCTTTGTAGCATGCTGAGGTCATTAATTGAGAACTTTCTAGTTATTTTAATATATAACCATTAGTTCTATAAATTTTATGCAAATTATTGATTCTGATATATTGTATATTTGTCATCATTCAGATCAAAATCTTCTTCTAATTTTCCATTTGACTTCTTCCTTGACAAGTGAAATAGTTAGGAAGTACAGTATTTAATTTCCAAACACTTTATGATTTTCCATTTATATTTGTTTTTATTTCTGTTTTAATTTCACAGATGTGAGATAATACTTCTTATGACTTGGATACTTTTAGATTTATTGAGACTTATTTGGTGCCCAGAATATAGTCCATCTTAGTTCCATGTGCAGATAAAACAATGAGTGATCTTCAGTTGCTTAGTGAAGTTTTCTATAGATATCAATTAATTTATCTTCATTGATAGTAGTTTGCAAAGTCTTCTCTTCCATTACTGAGTTTCTGTCTTCTTATTCTGTCAATTATTGAAGAGGGAGCAATGAAATCTCTGAGTTTACTTGTGTATTTGTTTCTCCTTACAGTTCATGTTTTTATTTATGTATTGTGAAACTCTGTCTTTAGATGGATAAATATTTTGAATTGTTGTCCTCTTTATGAATTGATCCTTTTGTCACTATGAAATGACTTTCTTCGTCCCTGGTTATATTCATTGCCCTGAAATCTACTTTGTATGGTTGAAATAAATACTTGTATATTCTTTTGATTTGTGAAAGTATGGTATTTCTTTTCCCATCCTTTTACTTGCACCTATTTGTGTCTTTGTATTTAAAGTATATTTGTTATAGGCAGCATATGGTTTAGCACTACTTTTTTATCAAGTGTGATAGTCTGTGTCTTTTAATTGAGCTGTTCAGACCATTTAGATATAATATGATCCTTGATTTAGATTTAAATTACAGGTTTAGATTTAAACCTGTAATCTTATTGTTTGTTTTCTATTTCTCCCATGTGTCCTTTGTCCCCTTTTTCTTGTTTTTATGCTTTTTGTGAATCAAATGATTATTGTTATGATTCTATTATATTTATTATTAACAGCTTTAATTCTTTATTTTTTTTTTACTGTAGTAGTTGCTTTAGGGCTTATGTACAATAAGAAAAAAACTTTTTTTTTTACTCATGTAGTTACCATTCCCATTGCTCTTTATTCATTTAACTAGATCTCTATTGCTGTCTGTTGTCATTTTACTTTTTCCTGAAGGATATGCTGTAACATTTCTTGTATTGTAGGTATACTGGTGATGAGTTCTTTCAGCTTTTGTATCTCTGAGAAATTCTTTATTTCCTCTTCTTTTAAAAAATGAAAATACTGTAACCTTTTTATTTTGAGGTAGTAGTAGATTGGTACGCACGTGTATGAAATAATGCATAGAGATCCTATATGCCATTTACTCAGTTTCCCCCATGGTAACATCTTAGAAAACTATAATACAGTATAATGACCAAATATTAACACTGATATGGTAAAAATACAGGATATGGCAAAAATACAGAAAAGTTTCACTATCATGAAGATCTCTCATATTGCTTCTATTAGCCACACCATGAGCGGTTGCCTGCTCATAGAAACCACTAGTCTATTATCCATCTCTATAATTTTCTCGTTTCTAAAATGTTATATAAATGGAATCATGAGGTATATGTCCTTGAGATTGGCTTTTTTCATTTAGCACATTTCCAAGTTGTAAATATCAATAGTTTCTTTTTATTGCTACAGTTCAGCCATTCACATAATGAGGAACATCTGGTCTTTCTCCAGTTTGGGGTTATAATAAATTAACCTGATATGAACAGTTTTATAGAAGTTTTCATGTGAGCATATGTTTTCATATCTTTGTGTTAACTGATCAAGAGTGCAGTTGCTGGATTGTGTGGTAGTTATATGTTTTGTTTTATATTTTTAAAAAAGCAGCCAAATTGTTATCAAAGTTGGTTGTATTATTTTCCATTCTCAGCAGCAATATATAAGTGATCCAGCCTTTTCAAATTCTTGCCGGCATTTGGTGATATCACTGATTTTTATTTTTGCCATTTGGATAGGTGTATAGTGATACTCGAATATGACTGAGTGACTTCACTTAAACTTTTCACTTTCATGCACTGGAGAAGGAAATGGCAACCCACTCCAGTGTTCTTGCCTGGAGAATCCCAGGGACGGGGGAGCCTGATGGGCTACCGTCTATGGGGTCGCACAGAGTCGGACACGACTAAAGCGACTTAGCAGCAGCAGCAGCATAGTGATATCTCATTGTGATTTGAAGTTGCATTTTCCTAATGGCTAATGAGGTGGAACATATTTTGATGTGCTTATTTACCATCTCTATATCCTCTTGGGTGAAATGTCACTCTCTTCATGTCATTTTTTTTTTCATTTTCTAATTGGATTTTTTAAGCCATTACATCTTGAGAGCTCTATATGTTCAACATAATATTGTTTTGTTGGTTCTGTGGTTTGCAAATATTTTCCCCTATTCTGTGCACTGTCCTTTCATTCCCTTGATAGTGTCCTTGGATGTACAGCAGTTTTTAGTTTTGTGGGTGCTAAATACTTTTGTATTCCATTAATGTTCTTTAGCCCTGTTCTGGGATGCAGTGAAGTTTCTAGGAAACAGGTAAATCATTTTAGTATTGTTTTTAAGAGCTCAGTCTACGTAGTCCTAACTATTCCCCACTCCTTACGCTACCCAATGATTCATGAAATATGGGTTTTTCCACCAGCAGGTGCTATTTCTCGGCTCTGCATGATCACTGGGTGCCATTCCTTCTAGTCTATTTGGATTTTTTTCCCCCAGCTTGGGTAGCTTCTCCACATTCCTGAGCTGGCACTGATCAATACTCTGCTGAATACTCAAGTGGGAACCTTCACAGACCTCTGGGATTTTCTTTCTGTGCTGCTCTCTACTCTCTAGTATGCCATCCTGTGATTAAGAATAAGATATCTTGGTCCTCTCAGACATTTAGTTCTGTCTCCTCAACTCAGAGAGTCTGACAGCCTCTACCTGGGTTCTTCCTGTCTCGTAGCACTAAACTAAAACAATCATTGCACTTAATTTGTTTCTCATCTCTCAGGGATCATCTTGTTTGTTTTCTTGATGTTCAGGGTCTTGTAAACCTTTGTTTTTATATGTCTTTTTTAAAAAAAAGCTGTATTGCTTTTTTTCTGGTTGTTTCAGGTTGTTACTCTTATCTTGATCAGGGGTGAAGATGTCATATTGTTTTAAATTATAAATTTCTACTGATAGCTCAGAGAAATGTCTGACTCCAGAGACATCTCTGAACTTGCACAAACTCAAGTTTTTTAGACATATCATACCTGAAAGGTTAAATATAAAAATATAATAGTGAGATCAACCTAATCATCTTGGTTCCAACCCTGGTGACTCAATTAACTGGAATTTTTTTCCCTATGCAAAGCACTCCCTCGAATTATTATTCTATGTTGAACTGAAAGAGGCATTAAGGAATGTGTTGCAGAACGGCATGATTGCTTCTGCTGTCCCCAATCTCCTGTGTTTAAGATAAGCTCCATGCATCTAGTTCTCCCAGTAAAATGCCTGCATTATCCATGAATCCTACTTTTAACAAACATCATTTATATTCTAAACCATCTTTGAAGGTTTTCTTAAGTTACTGCCCACCATGAATAGTGTTCTTCTTCTTCTTCTTCTTCTTTTTTTTTTTTTAGTGTTTTCTCAATTCAAATCCCTGAAATTTGAAACGAAATTCATTTTTTCCAGTATTTTTGACAGACATGTTTGGGTTCACTGCCCCCATACTGTTCATGTTATGGTCTGACTATGATAATATCCCATTTTAGTCATCATCTTTCAAAACTAAAGAGACCTTACTCATACTTTTAACCTATTATTATCATATAATAACATTCCCTTCTGTACCCAAACTAATCCCTTCAATTATTTCTGTATTCTATCTTAAAGTATAAACCCAGAGCTACATTATATTAGCCTACATTGTAACTAAAATATTTATATCATAGTATGACAGAGAAAAATAGTATTCTTCTTTTTCTCTTTCTTCGCAATTCCTAGTATTTAAAAAAAAGCTCTTTATAGTTTTAAACACATCACATAGAGTTGCAGCACATAGATTTCATGTCTTCCGGAAATATTCTCACATTTCTGTTTTGGCTTATACAGTTAACTTAGAATACATCATATTGTAATTATTTATATCATTGGTCACTGAATTTATCCCATTATCTGTATGCTGCTGCTGCTGCTAAGTCGCTTCAGTCGTGTCCGACTCTGTGCGACCCCATAGACAGCAGCCCACCAGGCTCCCCTGTCCCTGGGATTCTCCAGGCAAGAACGCTGGAGTGGGTTGCCATTTCCTTCTCCAATGCATGAAAGTGAAAAGTGAAAGTGAAGTCGCTCAGTCGTGTCTCACTCTTAGCGACCCCATGGACTGCAGCCTCCCAGGCTCCTCCATCCATGGGATTTTCCAGGCAAGATTATCTGTATAAAAATCACCTAATTGGTATAATTTATTTCATAAGCTCAATTTTTTATCATTTATTATGAAGTTAACAAATTAGAATAGCGTTGCCTTAATGAACACCAAAATTTGAAATAAGGAGGTTATAGATGGTTAGATACATCCTATATCTATCTCAACATTTGTTGTATTTCTTCATTTTGGTTTTGATGCATATTATGGAGAAAATACTACTTCATACAGATAAATAACCCTAAATGCCAAAAAATTTAATAGCTCATCTTACAATCTTAGTTTACTATTTAATTAACTGGTTGAAACCTAAAAGAAGAGTAGTAGCAAACTTTTATTTTGAAGTTAAATCATTTACTGTCTGACAAGTGCTCATATCCTTTAGTGAAAGTATAAGAGAAATATTCCTAAATTTACAAATAAGTGCATACATGGTAATGCAGTGTATTAATATCTTCACTTGTTATTTTAAAACAGATTCTTATGACATGAAATAACAGCTCATTCATGAGGTATACAAGCTCATTTGATCCCAGGCAAATTCAATATGTGCAAGGCATATATGCCATATTATTTTTCTTTAAAATTTTATATGAGCATGGACTTCCCTTGCAGTCCAGTGTTTAAGACTCTGTGCTTCCAATACATGGGGATGCTTTCAGTCCATGGTCAGGGAACCATGATTCTACATGCCATGTGGTGTAATGAAATATTTAAAAAATAAATAAATGAAAATAAAATAAAAGCAGATAAGCAGAAATGTATATTCCTAAGAGGAAAGGAGTGACCTTCCTAATCGTAAACCTATGCAGATGAATTTAAATAAATGTGTAGAAATTACAAGATAAGATTTATTCTGGAGTTTGAATAGATACTAGTTGACTTGCTAAAACAAGTTAAAGAATAGGTGGTTTTCAACATAGGTACATAGATTTTTTCTATAGCTTTTAGAATAACCAAAAACATTTTAGTGATTTTCATATTAAATTTTGGCAGAACCCCTCAAGCACCTCTATATCCTAGAATTCTGTGGAATATACTCTGAAAACCATTGAAAATCTAAACATTTATTATTATCCTTTGACTAACTTATTTTTTCCTGAAAAAATTGAAATGCTTTTAGTCAGGGATTGTTTAACTTTACAAAATCCAGAAGCCTTTTCTCTAATGTCTTAAGCCAATGGTTTATTTTCATTCTGTTTCATTTTTTAGACAGGTTCTATAAACATGCTGGTTTGTTGTTCTTTATATATCTCCAATGAATGTTGGGGATGGGTGGTAGGTATTTTGTTGACAGCTCCTCAGCCCTTTGGTATAATATCCATACAACATGGTAAAGTTGTACTTTTATAAATGGTAATTTTGATTTCTCACCTGTGTTTCTTTTAAAATATTGGGTGAATGAAACTCTAATTGATATAATTATATATAGTTTGTCATTTTGGGACCATGAATTACCATCAATGAATTTAGTACATCTAACCTGTGTGTTGGAGAAGGCAATGGCAACCCACTCCAGTGTTCTTGCCTGGCAAATCCCAGGGATGGGAGAGCCTGGTGGGCTGCTGTCTTCTTGGGTCACACAGACGTGGACACAACTGAAGAGACTTAGCAGCAGCAACAACAACCTGTGTGTTTCATACACCAGTTTGTGAATAAAGGGCTATCTAATATCTCTATTCAGTCATGTCCAATTCTTTGGGACCCCATGGACTGTAGCCTACCAGGCTCCTCCATGCATGGGATTTTTCAGGCAAGAGTAGCAGAGTGGTTTGCCATTTCCTTCTCCAGGGGAACTTCACGACTCAGGGATCGAACCTGGGTCTCTCACTTTGCAGGCAGAGGCTTTACCTTCTGAGCCACGGAAGAAAACATAGCCATCAGAGTCAACAAAAGAGTCCAAAATGCAGTACTTGGATGCAATCTCAAAAACAACAGAATGACCTCTGTTCATTTCCAAGGCAAACCATTCAATATAGACAGTAATTCAAGTCTATGCCCCAACTAGTAACACTGAAGAAGCTGAAGTTGAACGGTTCTATGAGGACCTACAAGACCTTTTAGAACTAACACCCCCCAAAAATGTCCTTTTCATTATAGGGGACTGGAATGCAAAAGTAGGAGGTCAAGAAACACCTGGAGTAACAGGCAAATTTGGCCTTGGAGTACAGAATGGAACAGGGCAAAGGCTAATAGAGTTTTGCCAAGAGAACGCACTGGTCATAGCAAACACCCTCTTTCAACAACACAAGAGAAGATTCTACACATGGACATCACCAGATGGTCAACACCGAAATCAGATTGATTAGATTCTTTGCAGCCAAAGATGGAGAAGCTCTTTACAGTCAGTAAAAACAAGACAGGGTGCTGACTGTGGCTCAGATCATGAACTCCTTATTGCCAAATTCAGACCCAAATTGAAGAAAGTAGGGAAAACCGCTAGACCATTCAGGTATGACCTAAATCAAATCCCTTATGTTTATACAGTGAAAGTGAGAAATAGATTTAAGGGACTAGATCTGATAGAGCGCCAGATGAACTATGGACAGAGGTTTGTGACACTGTACAGGAGACAGGGAGCAAGACCATCCCCATGGAAAAGAAACTCAAAAAAGTGAAATGGCTGTCTGAGGAGGTCTTACAAATAGCTGTGAAAAGAAGAGAAGCAAAAAGCAAAGGAGAAAAGGAAAGATATAAGCATCTGAATGCAGAGTTCCAAAGAATAGCAAGAAGAGATAAGAAAGCCTTCTTCAGTGATCAATGCAGAGAAATAGAGGAAAACAATAGAATGGGAAAGACTAGAGATATCGTCAAGAAAATTAGAGATACCAAGGGAACATTTCACGCAAAGATGGGCTCGATAAAGGACAGAAATGGTATGGACCTAACAGAAGCAGAAGATATTAAGAAGAAGTGGCAAGAATACACAGAAATGTACAAAAAAGATCTTCAAGAGCAAGAAAATCACAATGGTATGATCACTCACTTAGAGCCAGACGACCTGGATGCAAAGTCAAGTGGGCCTTAGAAAGCATCACTATGAACAAAGCTAGTGGAGGTGATGAAATTCCAGTTGAGCTATTTCAAATCCTGAAAGATGATGCTGTGAAAGTTCTGCACTCAATATGCCAACAAATTTGGAAAACTTAGCAGTGGCCACGGGACTGCAAAAGGTCTGTTTTCATTCCAATCCCAAAGAAAGGCAATGCTAAAGAACGCTCTAACTACCGCACAATTGCACTCATCTCACATGCTAGTAAAGTAATGCTCAAAATTCTCCAAGCCAGGCTTTAGCAATACGTGAACCATGAACTTCCAGATGTTCAAGCTGGTTTTAGAAAAGGCAGAGGAACCAGAGATCAAATTGCCAACATCTGCTGGATCATGGAAAAAGCAAGAGAGTTCCAGAAAAACATCTATTTCTGCTTTATTGACTATGCCAAAGCCTTTGATTGTGTGGATCACAATAAACTGTGGAAAATTCTGAAAGAGATGTGAATACCAAAGCACCTGACCTGCCTATTGAGAAACCTATATGCAGGTCAGGAAGCAACAGTTAGAACTGGACATGGAACAACAGACCAGTTCCAAACAGGAAAAGGAGTACGTCAAGGCTGTATACTGTCACCCTGCTTATTTAACTTCTATGTAGAGTACATCATGAGAAATGCTGGGCTGGATGAAGCATAAGCTGGAATCAAGATTACCTAAAGAAACATCAATAACCTCAGATATGCAGATGACACCACCCTTATGGCAGAAAGTGAAGAGGAGCTAAAAAGCCTCTTGATAAAAGTGAAAGTGGGGAGTGAAAAGGTTGGTTTAAAGCTCAGCATTCAGAAAATGAAGATCATGGCAACTAGTCCCATCATTTCATGGGAAATAGATGGCGAAATAGTGGAAACCATGTCAGACTTTATTTTGTGGGGCTCCAAAATCACTGCAGATGGTGATTGCAGCCATGAAATTAAAAGATGCTTTCTCCTTAGAAGAAAAGTTATGACCACCCTAGATATCATATTCAAAAGCAGAGACATTACCTTGCCAACAAAGTCCGTCTAGTCAAGGCTATGGTTTTTCCAGTGGTTGTGTATGGATGTGAGAGTTGGACTGTGAAGAAAGCTGAATGCCGAAGAATTGATTCTTTTGAACTGTGGTGTTGGAAAAGACTCTTGAGAGTCCCTTGGACTGCAGCGTGATCCAACTAGTCCATTCTAAAAGAGATCAGTCCTGGGTGTTCTTTGGAAGGAATGAAGATAAACCTGGAACTCCAGTACTTTGGCCACCTCATGCGAAGAATTGACTCATTGGAAAAGACTCTGATGCTGGGAGGGATTGGGGGCAGGAGGAGAAGGGGATGACAGAGTATGAGATGGCTGGATGGCTTCACCGACTCGATGGACATGAGTTTGAGTGAACTCTGGGAGTTGGTGATGGACAGGGAGGCTGGCGTGCTGTGATTCATGGGGTCGGAAAGAGTCAGACACGACTGAGTGACTGAACTGAACTGAACTGAATATCCGCTAGGTTAGTACTGGCAATCTTTTCCCTTCAATCTCTCTGATAGTCCCTTTTCATCTCTGTTTCCTTTTCACTGTGATTTTCACATGGTGCCTGTCACTTTCTTGTATGTCATTTGGTGTGACCAGAGCCATGAACTGAGCTAGACTGCATTATTTCACTTGGGATGCTAGATGAGTTTTATGGAGAAAGAGATGTTTTGTAAAATTGCCCCCATATTAAGAAAGCCATTTCCATACAACATAGTCTTATGACATTGAAGATGAATCAGCATTTGAAAAAAATTTGCTAAAAATACATGTAAATATTTGAATACACAGCATACAAAAGGAAACAGACCTTTTCTTGTTTAGGAAGTGAATTCTGCATAGGCCTCCAGTAAATAAGCGTTCTTGTAGATTGATTCCCCTTTGCATGGTTAACGATTCCAATCATAAGAGATACTTCTGGGTTGTTTTTTTTTTTAATAACAGTCTAAATTCCTATTCTTGTCGAATCTATATAATGATCTATGTGTTGAGTTTCTGAGGTTTATCTTTTAATTCCAACCTTTTGTATAATCTTGAATGTGTAAGTTTCCCCCAGTTTTAGTTACATTTGATTATAGCAGTATAATACAAAAGTCAAAGTTAATATGTTGGAATTTTAGAAATGCTGATAAGTAGAGGCTCCACTAAATATAGTTGGGACTTTGATAAAGCATTTGAATTCTTATTTACTGGAGGCCTATAAGCTATAAGTTTCTTTTTGTATGCTGTGTATTCAAATATTTACATGTATTTTTAGCAAAATTTTTTCAAATGCTGATAAAGCTGGTAAAGCTGTAATCTTTAGAGCTACAGATAAATGAAAGGAAGTATGGTTTTTCTATTGGTCCCTAATATTATTGATTGAGGCAAAAATAACTGGAGGCAGGAGGTGAGCCAGACTTCTAAACAGTGATAACTGAACCCATACCACTAAAGGTTTAAGAGTCGGAATGCCAGGAAGTACTTGTTAAATGTCTCCTCCATTATGTATTTAGACTGTTCTGGCTTTTGAGTGCCCCTTCATTTTCCTTTCTTGAAGAACTTGCTAAGTAAACCTTCTAAAACATCTGTGGTGAACCATGATTACATCCTATGGTTTTGACAATTGAAGGGTTCATTGGATTTTTATGCTGGCAGTTAAGTACAATAATCATTAGTTTACCAAAGTAGAAGAGATCTGGCTATCTATCTCCCTTTATTTTTGAATTGCTGTTATGGCAACATTTTGTGTGAGCTTGAATCTTGCCACTCCAGGTTTTCTTAGTGATGAAACTGAGCAAACCATGAATGAATGAATCATGAACTTTTAGAATGTAGTCCAGCTTTCTACCTCAGTCAGTAAACATTTCTGTCAAGAGCTAGATAGTAAAGACTTTGGTTTTGTGGGCCGTCAGGTCTCTGTCACAACTGCTCATGTCTGTTCAGTGCATCAGTAGGCACAGACAGTACATAAAGAAATGAACGTAGCTGGGTTCCTATGAAGCTATATTTACAACAGCAAGCAACCAAGAGTATATACAAATGGGCAACAGGCACGTGAAGAGATGTTCAGCATTATTAGTCATTAGGGAAATGCAAGTCAAAATAATTTTGTACCCTACTCTGTTCCATTCATTTCATGTCCAACTCTTTGTGACCTCATGGACTGCAGCACACCAGGCTTCTCTGTCCATCACTCACTCCCAGAGCTTGCTCAAACTCATGTCCATCAAGTCAGTGATGCCATCCAACCATCTCATCCTCTGTCGTCCCCTTCTCCTGCTAGGATGGCTATAATTTAAGAAAAATAGAAAATAAGAAGTGGAATGGAAAACAATGAGGATTTGGAGACATTGGAACCTTCATATATTGCTGATTAGAGTGTAAAATGGTGCAGCCACTGTGGAAAACAATTTAGCAGTTCCTCAAAAAAGTTAAACATAGGATTACTGTATGACCCAGAATTTTACTCCTAGTTATATATCAAGAATAATTGAAAACAGATATCCAAACACTTTTACACAAATGTTAATAGAATTACTATTCACAATTGCTAAAGGATGAAAACAACTCAAATGTCTATCAGTGAATGAATGGATAATTAAATAGTGGTATATCCATACAAAGGAATATTATTCAGCCATAAAACAGAATGAACCTCCAAAGCATTATGCCAAGTGAAAGAAGCAAAAGATCATATACTATTATACTATTCCATTTGTATGCAATATCTGGAAGAGGTAAATTCATGAAGGCACTGCTTATTTTCGTAAATTGATGCTTTGTTAATACCTGCTTTCCTGAGACATAGTGCACTCAGTACTTAATTTCTTTGTATGGCTGAAGAACTGTCCATGGTATGAAAGCATCACATTTTATTTATCTACTCATCAATTCGTGAACATTTTGGTTTTTCTATCTTTGGTCCATTATTAATGCTTCTAAGAAAATATGTGTAAATTCTTATATAGACTTCTGTAAGTATTTACTTCTCTTGTATATGGAGAAGGAAATGGCAACTCACTCCAGTATTCTTTCCTAGAAAATTCCATGGACAGAGGAGCCTGGCAAGCTACAGTCCATGGGGTCGCAAAGAGTCAGCCATGGAGTTGCAAAGAGTGACTGAGCACATCTCTTGTATTCTACTTAAGGGTAGAATTGCTGGATCATATGTCAAGTCTGTGCTTAACCTTTTGAGAAACTGCCAGATTGTTTTCCAAGGTGGCTGAACCATGTTATATTACCATCAGTAGTTTACAAGGACTCCTATTTCTCTATACTTTTGCCAACACTTATTATTATCTGTCTGTAAATAAGGTTTTATTGGAACACCACCACGTTCACTCATTTACAAACCGTTTATGATGCTTTCACAGTGCAGTGACATACCATATATGAAAGATGCTATATAACTCTCAAAGGCCCAAATATTTACCATCTGGTCCTTTCCAGAAACAATTTGTCAGCTGCTGCTATAGAGGTATCTCATAAAGTTGATCATGTTTTGAATATCTTAGTGAAGTTTGCTAATTTAGAGGAATTTCTAGTACATTGCTTTGTATGGCTTTCTTAAGTGGGCTAAGAAATCTATAGTTGCTTAAAACAAAGTATACCTGTATACCGGTATCCAAGATAACCAGTTATATATGTTAGATAGAAGTTTGATGATTAAAAAGAAGACAGTTTTTTGTCACAGCTTATTATCAAAAGCTTTGTGATAAATGGTAAAAATACCAGAAAAGTTTAGTATCAAAACATAAGTAACAATAAACATGATGTCTAAGAATATGTAAAATACATATCTTGATGTATTGTAGAATGGGGAGTTTTTAAGACAGGAATGGTTTTGGGGGGGAACTTTCAGGGAAAAGACATGGTTTACAGACTTTTGACAATAAGACAGGTGCTAAATCAGAAAAATCTCAAGTCTTATTTTGTTTCCAGAAGTAGCTACAGCCACGTCACTCCCTGGTTGTCTTCCACTAAGAGAACTGAATATAGACTGTGGTGGCTAGAGATGTGGAAAGCTGCTATCAAGATCTTTCTCTTTTCTTTCTTTTTTTTTTTTTTGATAAGGGAAAAAAGACAATAAATTAGAAGCAACATCAAGATGGGGGAGAAATGTCCAGGGAGTAGAAAGGTGAATCAGTCACACAGAAAATTTGATTTCTTGGCCTCTGAACAATTTTCTCTACTTTCAATTGTGTATAGACAAATAACATTAAATGTGATAGAAAACATTAAGTAGCCATTAAGGAGCCTTGGACTGAAGGGAAGGGGACGAGTTAAGGAGCCTTGCCCAGAAGTTATTTTGGTCTTCTATGGCCACACAAATGTGTATCTTAGCAACTGTGTTTGTCTGTGCAGCATACTAGTGCTCCATTGTGTGATTATGAAATGGTGCTTGTTCTAAACAGAGCCAATTTCATTGTAGAAGAGCTTTATTCCTGGAGGATTTGTTAATCAACCTGTCTCAGTGATAGATTTTTAAATGTATTATAAGAAACACAAGTGCAGGCTAGGGAGCAAGCCAATAAAGCATACAATGCCTGGCTTCTCTGTTGTCAATTAACAGGTGAAAAGATCTTTGAAACCAACCCAGTTCTGGGAGACTTGACATAGCATCTAAAATATAACCTGTCTGAGCTCTAAAACTGTTACTGGACCATGTACAACATGTACATACACTTGAAATAAGAAGAGGTTTTGTGACCAAATGGGATATTTTCTCCTTCCTTGACTTGTACTGCAGAATTACTTCTTATATAGAATGAATTGAGGCCATATCAACAAACTATTTTCTGAGGATCATTCACCAGGTCACAGGAGAGGTCATATTCCTCAGAATCTGAGTCTTCCTTTGATAGGTACGAAGCATAAATGTATCTCTAGATCAATAAATAATTATCAGTTCAGTTCAGTTCAGTTCAGTCGCTCAGTCGTGGCCGACTCTTTGCGACCCCATGAATTGCAGTATGCCAGGCCTCCCTGTCCATCACCAACTCCCGGAGTTCACTCAGACTCACATCCATTGAGTCCATGATGCCATCCAGCCATCTCATCCTCGGTCGTCCCCTTCTCCTCCTGCCCCCAATCCCTCCCAGCATCAGGGTCTTTTCCAATGAGTCAACTCTTCGCATAAGGTGGCCAAAGTACTGGCGCTTCAGTTTTAGCATCATTCCTTCCAAAGAAATCCCAGGGTTGATCTCCTTCAGAATGGACTGGTTGGATCTCCTTGCAGTCCAAGGGACTCTCAAGAGTTTTCTCTAACACCACAGTTCAAAAGCATCAATTCTTTGGCGCTCAGCCTTCTTCACAGTGCAACTCTCACATCCATACACAACCACTGGAAAAACCATAGCCTTGACTACAGGGGCCTTAGTCGGCAAAGTAATGTCTCTGCTTTTGAATATACTATCTAGGTTGGTCATAACTTTTCTTCCAAGGAGTAAGCGTCTTTTAATTTCATGGCTGCAGTCACCATCTGCAGTGATTTTGGAGCCCAAAAAAACAAAGTCTGACACTGTTTCTACTGTTTCCCCATCTATTTCCCATGAAGTGATGGGGCCAGATGCCATGATCTTCGTTTTCTGAATGTTGAGCTTTAAGCCAACTTTTTCACTCTCCTCTCTCACTTTCAACAAGAGGCTTTTTAGCTCCTCCTCACTTTCTGCCATAAGGGTGGTGTCATCTGCATATCTGAGATTATTGATATTTCTCCCAGCAATCTTGATTCCAGCTTGTGTTTCTTCCAGTCCAGCATTTCTCATGATGTACTCTGCATATAAGTTAAATAAGCAGGGTGACAATATACAGCCTTGACGTACTCCTTTTCCTATTTGGAACCAGTCTGTTGTTCCATGTCCAGTTCTAACTGTTGCTTCCTGACCTGCATACAGATTTCTCAAGAGGCAGGTCAGGTGGTCTGGTATTCCCATCTCTTTCAGAATTTTCCACAGTTTATTGTGATCCACACAGTCAAAGGCTTCGGCATAGTCAATAAAGCAGAAATAGAATAAGGAATCAATGTCAGAAATAAGTTCAGCTAAAATTTAACATAGTGGAGCTTGGGGAAAGTACAGTACTGTTGCAGTGAAATAGTTTTCATTGGATGAAATAAGAATGGTTTCCTGGATGAGTTGACAGAAAAGTCTGAATAAGGAATATGTTTTGTGAGCCATGGGGGGAATACAATTTGATCTTATTTCTGAGCAGAACCAGAGATAGCAGGAGCATGACCAAACAAAAAGATTTATGAAATTAACCGAGATATTCATTCCAAATGAATGTTCTGGACTGGCTACCCCTATTTCCTCTCTACCCTCCTTCCTTAATACCTTACAGTATAGCACTCATCCACTATCATTATTATATTAAAATCAGAGTCAGTGTAATTCCAGGCTAAATTCCAAAACCCATTGGCCTTTACTCAATCCTTATTCTTCATGATCTTTTTGCCTTGTATTTTTAACAAATTTATTTATTTACATATGTATTTTTGACTGCACTGGGTCTTCGTTGCTGTGTGAAGGCTTTCTCTAGTTGCAGTGCCCAGGTTTCTCATTGCAGTGGATTCTCTTGTAAAGCTCAGGCTCAGTAGTTGCAGTGCACTGGTTTAGTTGCTCTATGGCATGTGCGATCTTCCCATACTGGGAATTGAACCCATGTCCCCTGCAGTGGCAGGTGGATTCTTACCCACCGGACCACAAGGGAGGTCCCTGCCATATTTTATGTACCTTCTCAAAACTATTCCTTGATCTTGGTGATACTCTTCCAACCTAGCTTTCCTTCTGCTTTTTAAAAAATGTTCCATTTGTATCCCTCTTTTACCCCCTCCTTTCTGTATTTGTTCTATTATAAGACTATCTGCTTTTCAGGTTGCAGTTATATTCTCTTGTCATAAACTCAGAAACTAGATAAGTGATGTATTAAAATAGTTTAACATCTCAAGTGGCTAATGGCAAGGCTTTACTAAATGAAGCGGGGAAATTGAAGCAAAAGGATGCTTTGTAATTTGGTGTTAAAATAGCATATTAATGTTGCTAACTTGAACATAAAGTTAGTGATTCCCAGGCCTATTTTAGAACCCTTTAGAATATGTTTCTCTAGGTTTATTTGATTAGCCATCTTGAGCATCTTGAACTCTTTTTGATTATCAGTCTCGTAATTGCTTTACTAAATCCAGTCGTTAGCAAACCCTAAGAGCTCTGATTTGGGAGTACTCACAGAATTTTGGCAAAAATATATAAGGAAATCTAGTAGGTCAATAATACCTGTTCCATGACAAGGCATTTTAAGATCTCTTTGTTAAGGTGTGTTTGTGTGTGTGAAAGAGAGAGAGGGAGACATAAAGACAAGAGATACAGAGAAATCAGATCCTACTTTTGTCCATTAAGTTGCTTAGCTATATATTAATAGTTTATTGAATCATAGTTTCATTAATAGCACATTAATCAAGACAGCAAATCCAGTGTGTGACCAACTTAATGACTGAAATAGCTTGCTGCCAAGAATCCCTTAATATGTGTAGCATATCTTATATATTTAGCAAGACTGTTTGGGCCTGAAAGTATAGCAGAATGAAGTATGAATCACTTGGCAAACAACGTTTGTTATTGTTCTCAACTTTGTATAAGAATATGTATAGAATAACATGTTAAACATCAATCAGTTCCTGTCTTCTTGGAATAAGTGGAGCAAAGCTTCTAGGTGGTCTGCTCTACAATGTACTATTTAAATATACCACTGATGACAACTGTTCACCTGTAGACCAGGATGCCTCACATAATTTCTTGGATGAACTATAAATTTTGCAGTCAGGAATTTTCTTGTTATTTATTTATAAAATATGCTAAATTTGTATTATTTTCTCACTCATCCCCCGAAACAGGCAATTGAAGTAGAGTGTAAGTGAAATATGGTAATTTGATTTTCACTTGAATAAAATATTGCCCTTTGAAGGGTATATATGCTTTTATTTAATTGATGGCAGGGAAGATGTGCCTCCTTTAAGCCGTTTTACTGTATATTATGGAAAATTCAATCATATACACAGATAGAATAGTAAATTGCCTCCCCCTGTATATATACATCACCCAGCTTTAACAACTATCAAACCATGGTCATTTTTAAAAAACAAAGTTTCAATTTATGAAATTAATCATAGGTTCTATGTTTACACCTAAGAACTGGATAAAATTTAGAGATAAGTTGGGACTTCTGGAGGTAAAAATAATACAATAGTAACAATCAAATGCTTATTAGTACCAAGCTCTTTTTATGAGCTTTATTTGTGTTAACGGCTTTATTTACACAAAACCTCATTTTGTGGGCACTATATACTCTAAAAAAAATTTTTTTTGATGTGGACTGTTTTTTAAAGTCTTTATTGAATTTGTCACAATATTGCTTCTGTTTTATGTTTTGGCTTTTTGGCCACAAGGTATGTGGGATCTTAGCTTCCCCGACCAGGGATTGAACATGTACTCCCCACATTGGAAGGTGAAGTCTTAACTGGACTGCCAGAGAATTCCCAAGTGGGAACTATATTATTACAATTTTTAAGTAAAAAGGTGATCTGAGTTACACAAAGGTAATATGTCTAAGGTGCCCAGCTTGTAAGTGACAGAACTGGGATTTGATCCTAGGAAACCAGGTGCTAAAAATTTATCTTCTTAACCTCCACAAGAAGGAAAAGATGCAGACAACAAAGATGATATCCATTTGAAGGTGAGTCACCAATGAAAACTGTGTTGTATGAAATTATAAGGTGTGCCAACAGTCTAACTGTAATTTTATAAAAATTTGATTAATTCAATTTTTCAGGGCTACATTTGGTTTACAAAGTAAAAGCATATTTGTAGTTTGAAAGGGAACCCAATTAAGATGGCAGAAACCCTCTGATAAAAGTTTTATTTTAAAGTCTGCACCTACCATATCATGTCATCTTTTTTTAATATAAATTTATTTATTTTAATTGGAGGTTAATTACTTTACAATATTGTATTGGTTTTGCCATACATCTAATTAAGATCTCTTTGGCTACTAGTAACAGAACACCCAACTCTGAGATAAGGACTAGGTTTGAGAAGGGATGATCAGAAGCTCACCCATGGATAGACAGGTGGACCTATTGAGTAGGCAGTTGGATGTGAAACTATGAAGCTCAGAAGAGGGCTAATTAGTGTTGTATCATATGGATATACTCTGACATATTTAGTAACCCATTCCTGTTAGGCATCAGAATTGTTTGCATGCTTTTCATCTTACAAACAATTGTACAATAAACATAATTGTAGCTAAATCTTGGTGTAAATAATTATTTCCTGAGGATAAATTCATACTGTTCTCCTTGCAAGAAAAGTTACGACCAACCTAGACAGCATATTAAAGAGCAGAGACATTACTTTGCCAACAAAGGTCCATCTAGTTAAAGCTATGGTTTTTCCAGTAGTCATGTATGCATGTGAAAGTTGGACTATAAAGATAGCTGAGCACTGAAGAATTGATGCTTTTGAACTGTGGTGTTGGCAAAGACTCTTGAGAGTCCCTTAGACTGCAAGGAGATCCATCCAGTCCATCCTCAAGGAAATCAGTCCTGAATATTCATTGGAAGGACTGATGCTGAAGCTGAAGCTCCAGTACTTTGGCCACCTGATGTGAAGAACTGACTCATTGGATAAGACCCTGATGCTGGGAAAGATTGAAGGTGGGAGGAGAAGGGGATGACAGAGGGTGAGATGGTTGGATGGCATCACTGACTCAATGGACATGAGTTTGAGTAAACTCTGGGAGTTGGTGATGGACAGGGAGGCCTGGCGTGCTGCAGTCCGTTGGGTTGCAAAGAGTCAGACACGACTGAGTGACTGAACTGAACCGAGGATAAATTCCCATAAGTACAATTTCTGGACCAAGGAATATGTATATTTTATTTTTACTACTATTCCCTAATCAATAAAAACAACTTGATATCTCATTAGTAGTTTTTAAGCTAGAGTACTTGATGTGGAAGGTCTTAAGAACTTCTGGTAGACTGTGATAATGTTGTTAAGCACCAAAAGATATCACAGCAAATCCAAAAAGTTTGTGATGCTGTCTGTTGTATCTGTGGGTTCCCGGGCATGGAAAAAAATTTCACTGTTCTAAGAGAGCCTAGAAAAAATGAATTTACTCAGTCGTGTCTGACTCTTTGTGACACCATGGACTGTAGCCCGACCAGGCTCCTCTGTCCATGGGGATTTTCCAGGCAAGAATACTGGAATGAGTTGCCATTTCCTTATCCAAGGGACCTTCCCCAACCAGGGATCAAACCTGGGTCTCCCGCACTGCAGGCAGACGCTTTACCATTTGAGCCACCAAGGAAGTTCCAGAGAGCCTAGAGGCTGGTCAATAATGGAAAGGGAAGTGAGAAAATTACACAATGGAAAAGCAATGTCCCAAGTTCTATCAGCCACTTATATGTTATGATAATATCCATCTTAATCCATTACATATTTTTTACTTAAAATATGAGAAAATTTCTCTACTTTTTAGGAAAGTAAATTTTGTTCTTAGGATTCATTCAGTTATCAAACTTTTGCTGTTCCTTGAAGCAAAGCATATTTGTGAAGTTACTCTTAAAGAGACTCAAAGTCTCATATTTACCATGACCCCTGCACATTATCAATGTCAGAGCCATATTGCACCTGAGAGTATTGTGGATACTCTTTTTTTATCACTTAAAAGGTCATGCATCGTTCCAGATTAGATCCAGGGAGTGTCTTGTTAGCTGCATTTATGATGTGTCTCTTTCTGGCCAGAACAAGCCTGACATCTCAGTAGAATGAAGAGTGTTTCCTGCATTTAGTACATTCCTTGAAACAAATAACTGCTGTACTAAAACAATACTTGAAAAAGCTTAGGTAAAATTATAGGAAAATGTATTTATGACCTTGGAGTATGGAAATTCTTGAGATAAACCAGTGATCAACCATACATTAAGAGTCGATAAATTTGACACATTAAAATTTTGAATTTCTGTTCATCAGAAGACACCATTATTATGTGCAAAGGTAATCTACAAACTGAGAGAAGATATTTGTAGCACATGCAACAGACTATGGATTGTTACCCAGAACATATAAAGGATTTCTAAAATCAGTTAAAAATAAAAGATACCCATTAGAAAAATGGTTTGACCATAATGATGGAGAATAGATTAATGGTTGCCAAGGATTGGAGTCGGGGAGGATGTGAGTACAAATGGGAAGCCTGAGAAAGTGTTTTGGGAGTAATTGAACTGTTCTGTATCAGATTATTGTGATGGGTACATAAATCTATATGTGTATTAGAATTTATGAAGCTCTACATCAATAAGGTCCATTTTAATGTGTGATAATTAAAAAATTAAAACAAAAGTTAAAAAATGGTTTGAACTGGCAGTTTACAGAAGAGATGACCTATATGATCATTCTTACTAGTAAACAGGAAAATACAAGTTAAAAATCAAGTTAACATTTCATGCCATCAAATTTGCAAAAGTTACCTTGTCTGGTAGTTCCAATTTTTGGCCAGAATATTAAACACTGAGACATTTTCTACACTGCTGGAGGGAGTGTAAATAGGTCAACCCCTTTGGAGAACAATATGGCAATATTTTTTACAGTTGAATGTATGTATAATCTATGACCCAGCGTTTCTAGGTGAATTCCTAGAGAGATTCTTTCATGATAAGTCAGGAGACATGCACATGAATATACACTTGACCCTTGAAAAACATGGCTTTGAACTACATGGTTTATTTACACACTTTTCTTTTCACTAAATACATACTATACTACTACAAAATCTTCGGTTGTTGAAATCAGAGGGGTCAATTGTATTTTTAAAGGCACATTGTTTATAATAGCAAGAAATTGGAAACAGCTTAAATCTCAGTGAGCAAGAGAATGGATAAATAAATTAGAGTGTATTTATGCAGTGGAATAATATACATTAGAGGAAAAGGAATAAACTAAGCTACATGAATCAATATAGATGAATATCACAAACAGTGCTGAACAAAAAAGAGGAAGCTGCAGACTAATATATATATACAATGAAACAGTTTATATAAAGTTTAAAAAATCCCCAATCGATATATTACTTCAAAATATAAACCTCAATTATCAAAGAGAAGATTCAATAGTAGTTGTTTTTTCCTTTGGTATGTTAACATTTTTGTGGGTGACCAAAATAGTTATATACAGATGATACAGATACAGCTCAATATGTGTGTGTGTGTGTGTGTGTGTGTGTGTGTGTATGTATATATATGTGGAAGATTAGAAGTCTTCCCAAAGGTGGTTCAGTTCAGCCGCTCAGTCATATCCGAATCTTTGCGACCCCATGGACTGCAGCACATCAGGCTTCCCTGTCCATCACCAACTCCTGTAGCTTGCTCAAACTCATGTTCTTCAAGTTGGTGATGCCATCCAACCATCTCATCCTCTGTCATCCTCTTCTTCTCCTGCCTTCAGTCTTTCCTAGCATCAGGGTCTTTTCTAACGAGTCAGCCTTTCTCATCAAGTGGCCAAAGTATTGGAGCTTTGGCCAATACTTCAGCTTCAGCATCAGTGTTTCCAATGAATATTCAGGATTGATTTTCTTTATGACTGACTTGTTTGATCTCCTTGCAGTACAAGGGACTCTGAAGAGCCTTCTCCAACACCACAGTTCCCAGGTAGTGCTAGTGGTAAAGAATCCACCTGCCAGTGCAGGAGGCTTAAGAGACGTTTGTTCAATACCTGGTTCAGGAAGATCCCCTGGTGGAGGGCATGGCAATCCACTGCAGTATTCCTGCCTGGAGAATCCCAAGGACAGAGGATCCTAGTGGGCTGCAGTCCATAAAGTCACAAAGTGTCAGACATGACTGAAGCGATTTAGCACACACTGCACTTAGAAGTGTACATAGAAAGGCATGAAAATGATAAGCAAGAAATATTAGATGGCATTTAATTTTGCTGCAATGAAGGGTGAAGTTGTCAGGGATGAAGCACACATAGAAATTCAGCTGTGTTGGCAATGTTTTGTTTCTCAAGTTGAGTAGTAGGGATATGCATATTCACTGTATTATCCTTGGTGATGTATTATAAATTTAAAACATTAAAAAGTGTTTTGTTAAGAGTATTAGATTGGATTTAGAGTCAGGAAGACACCCTAGCTTGCCTCTCAACAAGTGTAAGACCTTAGGCAAGTCATTTCCAGAAACATTTGGGGCAGCTTTTATGACCGCAAATGTTGGGCCTGTTTCAACTCATTGTCAGACTGTATGTAACAAACACTTGCCAATGACTGTCTGGCAATATCTGTGCTGGTTTTCTTTGTTGCACCTAAATTCATAAATAAAAAGGGAAAATCATGCAGAAAGGGCCCAGAATACTAAAAGAAAACCTGTGCAATGTCAAAACCCTTGGTTTTGGTCTAAAACCTACCTGACCACACTGAGTTTCATTTGTTTTAAGTTCTTTATTCTATGCCTGGTTACCATAATATCTTGTAAAAAGGTGCTAGGCCTACAGATATAACATTCTACATGATTGAGAACCAACTACCGATATTTAAAGACCTGAAGAAAGCAAACCTCATTTATCAAAGAAAAGATTCAATAGTAGTTGTTTTCCTTTTGTATGTTAACATTTTTGTGGGTGACTGAAATAATTATGTGTAGATGATACAGATACTAAGATTTCTGAGATGTACCCATACCAACCTTTCTGTGAACATCTCTGTATTAAAATGTACTTTGGCTTTTTATCGTTTGAAATAGGTTATTCAAAGGATGACTTTTTCAAAACTGACTCATGCTGATGTATGGCAAAACCAATACAATACTGTAAAGCAATTAACCTCCAATTAAAATGCTGCTGCTGCTGCTGCGTCAATTAAAATAAATACATTTATATTAAAAAAAAACTTATTTTAGAAAAATTGTTCACCTATCATGCATGATACCTGATGTCACTGAATTATGTTGCTGTTAATCATGACTGCACAGTGGTAAAGAATTCTGCCAGTGCAGGGATACAAGAGACATGGGTTCAGTCCCAGGGTTGGGAACATCCCCTGGAGTAGTAAGTGGTAACCCACTCCAGTATTCTTGCCTGGGAGATTCCATGGACAGAGAATCCTGGTGGGGTACAATCCATGGGGTCACAAAGAGTTGGACATGACTGAGAGATTGAACATACAATCATGACTATTTTAATTTATATTGAGAGAGAATGTGCTTTACTTTCTAATATTTCATTTATATAAAATAGACCAGATTTCTGATTTTTTTTATAGATGTACAGCTCAAAGGATCCTAGAAATCAGAGTTGGAAGCACAGAGTCACTTAATTTGCTGTGAAGCCTGAGGTTGTTACTTAAAAATTGTCCCCACATCTACGAAGTATTATTACAAAAGAATGTCAATCACCAGTTCTTTCTCTTGCAAGGACAAAGCCAAAAAAAAAACCCTTAAACTATATTGGGAATTTTAGGTTACACATAAGGAAGAAATGCTTAATAATGAAATTTATTAGTTTTATCAGTCAACCGAGGGAGATGGCTGAATCTCACTCCTGAGAAAAGCCTCATGAATTAGGATAGGCAATCATTTAACATGATTGGCTAATGGAAATGATTTTCATGTAACTTAATGGTCTCTTAGTATGCCTTCCAAACTTTGGATTATATAAAAATTATTTAATTTAAATTTGTTACCAAAATAAATGTGTAGTTTTTAATATTATGTCGAATGGTTTAAAATTTTACAATGAATATCTATGAAATTGGCATAGAAATCTAGACTACCCTGCTGCTCATTAAAATGGTAATATGGAATCTTTGTTACTACACCAGTTCTTTCTCTTGCAAGGACAAAGCCAAAAAAAAAACCCTTAAACTATATTGGGAATTTTAGGTTACACATAAGGAAGAAATGCTTAATAATGAAATTTATTAGTTTTATCAGTCAACCGAGGGAGATGGCTGAATCTCACTCCTGAGAAAAGCCTCATGAATTAGGATAGGCAATCATTTAACATGATTGGCTAATGGAAATGATTTTCATGTAACTTAATGGTCTCTTAGTATGCCTTCCAAACTTTGGATTATATAAAAATTATTTAATTTAAATTTGTTACCAAAATAAATGTGTAGTTTTTAATATTATGTCGAATGGTTTAAAATTTTACAATGAATATCTATGAAATTGGCATAGAAATCTAGACTACCCTGCTGCTCATTAAAATGGTAATATGGAATCTTTGTTACTGATCTTCTTCTTATTGTTTGAGCTGCAATATTATCTAATAGATTAGGAAACTGAGGATCAGAGGTAAGTAACTTGCCTAAATTCATAAAGTGTCACATGACTAGAACCCAGAACCTAGTTCCTTATTTCTCCTTTTGGTTCAGAGATTTTTATCTCAACAACCTAATGACTTTGGGCTGTCCTATTCTGCGATTGCTTGGAGGTGAGGAGTTCTTAAACAAGGCTTTCTGAAATACCCTAATTCTCCTGAGATATGCCCTGAACTAACTTACTTTAATATAAAATTCTGCTCTGTATCACAGCTACAAGAAGTGTAGAAGCTTCAACAACCTTGAAATTAAGAAGCACTTTGGCCTTTTCTGCCTCTGAAGGGGCCTGGTTAGTCATGTGTAGTCAATGTACTCTACTGCTCTCAGGGGAACCATCCATGTCTGCTTTTGTTCTCTACTGAATGTGCGGTGCTTGTCACAGAATGTACTCAAATATCTGTTAATTGTGTGAATAGTTATGAATGAAATTAACTTCTTCATTATCAACCAGATATATGCTGTTACACTGAGCCACTGGCTATTTTTAAAGCTGGATGAATCTTATCTTCTATTTTTCAAAATGCCTTTCCAAGATAAATGTAATTTTTTACCCTCTCTTGCTTAGAAAAGTGAGACAAAGCTACTAAACTATTAAAAGTTTTTATTATTTCCCAGGTAGGAGCTTCCATGTAAGTATGTCTCTTTGGTTAAAGTCCAACTCACTGCAGCAATTAAGAACTTGTTGTACTGTTAAACTCGGCACAACACAAAATGCTTTAATTAAGCAACCACATGCCCAAGATACTGGCGGAAATTATGCAGCTGTGGTCCCTGCTTGTACTCTAGTTCAGACAGGACTGATCAGAACATGCTGTATGTGTAAAATGACTAAAAACTATGTAAATGACAAGTAGGTGTTCTAAATTATTTACATGTATTTGTTTGCCTTGTTTATAATATGCTCTGATATAGGGAAACACAATACACAGAAGCTTGAATTTTAAGATGGACAAACTAAAGTTTAGGTTACAGCATAGCTACCTTTTATTGACTACCTACCATGTGCCAGGCATGATGCTGGGGCTTTCTATATTTTTTTCATTCTCACACACACACACAAAAAAAAAACATATGTCAGATATTATCTTCAATATGTAGACAGAAACAGGCTTGGAGAAGTTAAGTATTTTACCCATTGTTACCTGAGTTGATAATCCATGATTTTCCTATGGTACCATCGTACATTTTGTGTTATAGTAGAAGGAACACTGGATAAGTAATCAAGATATCTGAATTTGAAACCTTGCTCTCCCTTGAGGAACTCACCAAATCACTCTAGACTTGAATTTTCCTCTATATAATGGAGAAGGATCATTTATTAATGTTAGGACACGTCTGTGGTAACAATATTTTCTAAATGAATAGTCTTGACTGGTTTTATGAAACAGGAAAGAGGATTTAATACTGGGATTATCAACAAAGTTATTTGTATTTTATTAGAAATATGTATTTATTATCCAAAAAGTATTTGTTGAGTACTTAGAATATGCAAGGCACTGTGCTATTCACTGGAGATAAGGTGGTACGGGGGAGACAAAAAGGCAATGAATCCCACCGTTGTGGAGTTATAATGATTTAGTGGGAAAGATAGACATCAGAAGGCTTCTCTGGTGGCTCAGATGGTAAAGACTGCCTGCAATGTGGGACAACCAGGTTCGATCTCTGGGTCAGGAAGATCCCCTGTAGAAGGGAATGGAAACCCATTGCAGTATTCTTGCCTGGAGAATTCCACGGACAGAGAAGTCTAGTGGGCTATAGTCGATGGGTTGCAAAGAGTCGGACATGACTGGACAACTAACACATACACAGACAAACATGAGAAATCACCAATAAATGTAAATTTTACAACTGTGTTACATGGTGCAAAAGAGAGAAATATACAATAGCTAGGACAAGGCTATGGACTTTCCTGTGGTCATATATGGATGTGAGAGTTGGACTGTGAAGAAGGCCGAGCACCGAAGAATTGATGCTTTTGAACTGTGGTGTTGGAGAAGACTCTTGAGAGTCCCTTGGACTGCAAGGAGATCCAACCAGTCCATTCTGAAGGAGATCAGCCCTGGGATTTCTTTAGAAGGAATGATGCTAAAGCTGAAACTCCAGTACTTTGGCCGCCTCATGTGAAGAGTTGACTCATTGGAAAAGATTCTGATACTGGGAGGGATTGGGGACAGGAGGAGAAGGGGACGACCGAGGATGAGATGGCTGGATGGCATCACTGACTCGATGGACGTGAGTCTGAGTGAACTCCGGGAGTTGGTGATGGACAGGGAGGCCTGGCGTGCTGCGATTCATGGGGTCGCAAAGAGTCGGACACGACTGCGCAACTGAACTGAACTGAGGACATGGAAGCAACCTAGATGTCCATCAGTAGACAAATGAATAAGAAAGCTGTGGTACATATACAGAATGGGATATTACTCAGCCATTAAAAAGAATGTATTTCAATAAGTTCTAATGAGGTGGATGAAACTGGAGCCTATTATACAGAATGAAGTAAGTCAGAAAGAGAAAACACCAATACAGTGTATTAACACATATATATGGAATTCGGAAAGATGTTAACAATGATCAATGGTAACAATGCGAGACAGCAAAAGAGACACAGATGCAAAGAATAGACTTTTGGTCTCTGTGGGAGAAGGTGAGGATGGGATGATTTGAGAGACTAGGATTGAAACATATTACCATATGTGAAATGAATCGCCAGTCCAGGTTTGATGCATGAGACAGGGCACTCAGGGCTGGTGCACTTGGATGACCCTGGGGAATGGCAGGGGGAGGGAGGTGGGAAGGGGGCTCAGGATGAGGAACACACGTACACTCATGGCTGATTCATGTCGATGTATGGCAAAAACCACTACAATATTGTAAAGTAATTAACCTCCAACTAAAATAAATAAATTTTAAAAAGAAAGAAAAATGTATGGCAAAAACCACTATAATATTGTGAAGTAATTAGCCTCCAATTAAAATTACCAAATTAATAAAAAAAGAGAGAAATATGGCATGAAAGCATATGATAGGATACTCAGTCATGCAATGAATGAGGATTTCTTGAATAAGTGATGATAAGGCAGAGATCTGAAGAAAGAGTAGGAATTAAATAGATATAGTAGGGAACTGGTAAGAGAATTCCAAGCGGAAGGAATGAGACGCACAAGGGCCTGTGGTGGCGAGAGCATGGAAAATCTGAACAGATAAAGGAATTCAAGTATAGCTGGAACAAAGAGGGGAAGAGTGAAAGAATCAAGCAAGAGGAAGCTTAAAGGGTAGGTAGAGTGTAAACCATACCAGGGCTCATAGACCATGTTAAGAGCTTGGTTAACTTCTGGTTAAATCCCGCTTGCTTTGTATTTTTTGAAGAGAATGATGGAATTTATATTGTATTATTTATGTTTACCCAGCATTTGTACAGAGAAGTTATATGGTTTTTACAGAGAGGTTATATGGTTATATGCACACCTCAACCAGTTAAAAAGACTAAGCAATAGTTGGAAATATGACTGAGTAATCAATGACATGCAGTTGTGAATGGGAACCAGGAAGAAATTCTATAGATAAGGAGAATTAAAACTCTGACACATAGTATCTTAAGAGGATTCAATCCACTAAGTAGGCAAAATGCAATATGTATTTTTTGACCAGCTATTTTATGATATACTACTAAATAAGAAAAATAATGCTGTATATGAGTAAGAGTTAAAATGAGTGGAATAGATAAGTACTGATGAAAGTGAGAGAAGGAAGAAATGACTGTGGCCTAGAATGGTCTAGGGAAGCATTATGGAGATAATTCGAGTTGAATTCATCCCTGGATACTGGGCAGGATATGTAGAATGGGGCACACTAGATACTTCTTGAGTTACTCAGTCACTCAGTTGTGTCCAACTCTTTGTGACCCCATGAACGCCAGGCCTCTGAGTTTATTGATATTTCTCCCAGCAATCTTGATTCCAGCCTGTGCTTCCTCCAGCCCAGTGTTTCTCATGATGTACTCTACATAGAAGTTAAATAAGCAGAGTGACAATATACAGCCTTGACATACTCCTTGTCCTCTTTGGAACCAGTCTGTTGTTCTATGTCCAGTTCTGTTGCTTCCTGACCTGCATACAGGTTTCTCAAGAGGCAGGTCAGGTGATCTGGTATGCCCCTCTCTTTTAGAATTTTCCACAGTTTATTGTGATCCATACAAAGGCTTTGGCATAGTCAATAAAGCAGAAATAGATGTTTTTCTGGAATTCTCTTGCTTTTTCAATGATCCAGTGGATGTTGGTGATTTATCTCTGGTTCCTCTGCCTTTTCTAAAACCAGCTTGAACATCTGGAAGTTCACGGTTCATGTATTGCTGAAGCTTCTTACTGTGTCTCAAAAATACAAATAATAATTTCAGATTTTGGAGCATAGATGAGCAGAAATTGATTTATTAGTCTTTGCTTCTGCTACCACAATTCTCCTGTTTACAGTAAATCTTCTAAAGACAAGTTGGGTAGTTATTTCCTAGACCAGATCATGTGTGTATCCACCTAGCAACTACTTTTAACAGCACACACTTTCAGAGTATTACAGTACTTAGAGACCATCTAATCTACTTCCTTTATTGGATGGAGTGGGATACATGTTCCTGTCATACACTGGATCAGAGCTATCAGTTTCCATCCATCTGATTATTAAAAAGAAATACTCAGATATCATTTAAAGAGAGAAGCAAGGGCAGGAGAAGACCTGAGTGTGTCAGTATAATTAATATGAACTTTAATCAGAAGACTCAGCTTCCAATCCTGCTACTATCAGAGACCTTAAATAAATCGCTCACTATTACTGAACTTAAGTTTACTCAAATATAGAATGGGGCTAAGAAAAATACTTTCTCCACAAGTAGGTATAAAGAGTAAATGAGATTACAAATCAAATTCTTTATAATAAAAACACTTCATAAATTATGAAGTTTTATACAAATATGCGTCACTGTCATGACACAATCCACCAAACTAAATTATGTAACCAGCAACAGCAACTGTACTGACCTTAAACTTGTATTTTAGCTTCTATTTTCTTATTCTTATTTTGTTAATTTTATTATTTATTTATTTATATTCATTATATATCCTTTATCATAGGAAAAGTATACAAATTATCATGAACCATAGGAAGAGACCCACAGAGCAGAGTCAGAGAGCGTTCGAACATGAAGCTTCCATTCTCCTCATTAACCCTTCTAGTTACACATGATAAGGAGAAGGCAATGGCACCCCACTCCAGTACTCTTGCCTGGAAAATCCCATGGATGGAGGAGCCTGGTAGGCTGCAGTCCATGGGGTCGCTGGGAGTCGGACATGACTGAACGACTTCACTTTCACTTTTCAGTTTCATGCATTGGAGAAGGAAATGGCAACCCACTCCAGTGTTCTTGCCTGGAGAATCCCAGGGACAGGGGAGCCTGGTGGGCTGCCATCTCTGGGGTCACACAGTGTCGGACACGACTGAAGTGACTTAGCAGTTACACATGAAGTATTGCCAATCCAGGAAGCTGACCTGAGTCTTAGTGTCCAGACTCTTTATTGCGGCTTGCTTACAGACATGATTGGTTTATTATTGCCTATGTGGATGAACTCAGTCTTTAGGTCAACTGATATTGCGTGACACAAAAGACACATCCTAAGTGATATGGCTGGTCTTTGTGTCATGCCCGGCCCCTACTCTAGGGTTCTCAGATATGTAATGTCACACCTGTACTTCTGGAAGAAGTTGGATGCAGGTAAGATCTTGCTGGCAAATACTATGTTTCATAACAGGTCTATTCAGTTATGCCTGATGAGTAGCCAGATAATATGTGTTGTATCAATTTGAAGGTGAAGACAAAATATAGCAGAGAGGATATTGAATATATAAACCAAATCTATGAAAGCAAAATGTATGCAAATTGTTGATAGGATAGAGTGCAGACTTTTAATATTTTGTCAGTTCATGTACTGTTGAAGCCGAGCTTGAAGGAAGGACTTTGAGCATTACTTTGCTAGCATGTGAAATGATTGCAATTGTGCAATAGTTTGAACATTCTTTGGCATTGCCCTTCTTTGGGATTAGAATGAAAACTGTTTCCAGCCCTGTGGTCACTGCTGAGTTTTTCAGATTTGCTGGCATATTGAGTGCAGTACTTTGGCAGCAGCATCTTTTAGGAACTGAAACAGCTTAGCTGGAATTCCATGTTGATAGGATAGAGTGCAGACTTTTAATATTTTGTCAGTTCATGTACTGTTGAAGCCGAGCTTGAAGGAAGGACTTTGAGCATTACTTTGCTAGCATGTGAAATGATTGCAATTGTGCAATAGTTTGAACATTCTTTGGCATTGCCCTTCTTTGGGATTAGAATGAAAACTGTTTCCAGCCCTGTGGTCACTGCTGAGTTTTTCAGATTTGCTGGCATATTGAGTGCAGTACTTTGGCAGCAGCATCTTTTAGGAACTGAAACAGCTTAGCTGGAATTCCATCACCTCCACTAGCTCTGTGCCTAGTGATGCTTCCTAAGGCCCACTTGACTTTGCATCCAGGATGTCTGGCTCTAGGTGAGTGATCACACCATCGTGGTTATCGAGGTCATTAAGATCGTTTTTGTATAGTTCTTCTATGTATTCTTGCCACCTCTTCTTAAGATCTTCTGCTTCTATTATATCCGTACCGTTTTTGTCCTTTATTGTGCCCATCTTTGCATGAAATGTTGGTATCTCTAATTTTCTTGAAGAGATCTGCAGTCTTTCCCATTCTTTTGTCTTCCTCTATTTCTTTGCATTATTCACTTATAAAGGTCTTCTTATCTCTCCTTTTTATTCTCTGGAACTCTGCATGCAGATTGGTATATCTTTTATTTTCTCCGTGTCTTTTGCTTCTCTTCTTTTCTCAGCTATTTGTAAGGCCGCCTCAGGCAACCACTTTGCCTTTTTGCATTTCTTTTTCTTGAGGATGGTTTTGATCACCACCTCCTGTGCAATGTTAGAAACTTCCATGTATACTTCTTCAGGCAGTCTGTCTATCAGATCTAATCCCTTGAATCTGTTTCTCACTTTCACTGTATAATTGTGAAGAATTTGATTTAGGTCGTACCTGAATGGCCTAGTGGTTTTCCATACTTTCTTCAATTTCAGTCTGAATTGGCAATAAGGAGTTCATGATCTGAGCCACAGTCAGCTCCCGGTCTTGTTTTTGCTGACTGTATAGAGCTTCTCCATCTTCGGCTACAAAAATATAATCAATCTGATTTTGGTATTGACCATCTGGTGATGTCCATGTGTAGAATCATCTCTTGTATTGTTGGAAGAGGGTGTTTGCTATGACCAGTGTGTTCTCTTGGCAAAACTCTGTTAGCCTTTGCCCTGCCTCATTTTGTACCCCAAGACCGAACTTGCCTGTTAGTCCAGATATCTCTTGACTTCTTACTTTTTCAGTCCAGTCCCTTATGATGAAAGTATAGTGCAGCACAACTCATAACACAAGCTGGCCAGCAGGCAGCAGCACAGCTCAAAGTGTACCCTAGCCAACAGACAGCAAGGCAAAAGGAAGAGAAGAAAGACCCCCAGGTGGTGATGGCTGTTGCCTCAACATCCTACTCACATTGCTGATTGTTTTGTTGTTGCCCTGCAAGGGGTGGGACCAATTCCCCCACCGAAAATATCGATGTCTGATGACTTGAAACGGTTTATTACTGACATTATGGGGTTTCTTAGGAGAGGGTAGAGCTGGCTCCCAAGCTGGTCTGAAATGGCTTGAGTGAAGGGAAAGGAAAGGGACTTTGGTTTTTTGGGTGGTTAGTTGGTTGGGTTTACTACCCTGGCTGTGACTTGCATGGTTTGAACTTCCCTGTCAGCACCATGGGAAGGAGCATCCAGGCCTTTCTTATCATCTCACCCTCATGTGGGGAAAAAAGAGAAAGAAAAGAGGAGTGGGGCTTAATCTATCATTGGTTACACATAAAATTGGAATTAGACTCTATTACAGTTTATCATGTCTAGGAACATATTCCAGAGCCACCAATAGAATGCACAAAAGAAGCTTGCCAGATAAGACTAGAATGAAAAGGAAAACATGTTTTATTTTTTAACTACTAATATTTTAAAAATATTGTTATTAATAATCTCAGATTTCTTCTTGTCTAATAGTTCTGCATTCTTTTCCTCCTATACTGATACTTAAAATGTAATGGTGATATTTATTTCCCTCCCACTCCATAATTCTATTTTTAGGAGTCATATGTAACATTCATGTTATACTTTATTTTGAAAATATATGGTTTTATACCTAAAGATTTCTCTTTTTAAAATTTTATTGGAGTGTATTGGATTTACAATATTGTGTTATTTTCAGATATACAACATCATGATTCACTTACTTATTTACAAGACAGAAACAATCTCACAGACTTCAAAAACAAACTTGTGGTTACCAAAGGGCAAATGTTGAAGGGAGCGATAAATTAAAAGCTTGGGATTGACATATTAATAATAACCTATGTGGGGAAAAGAATATAAAAAAGAATATATATATATATATATATATATAACAAAATACTAAGTAGAGTTTCCTGTGCTACACAGTATGTCCTTCCTGGTTATCTATTTTATATGTCACAGTGTGTTTATGTCAATTCCAAGGTCCCAATTTATGCCCCCCTCAACATTTCCCCTTTGATAACCACAAGTTTGTTTTTGAATCTGTGAGTCTGTTTCTGTCTTGTAAATAGTTTTGTTTCTTATTTTTTATATTCCACATGTAAGTTATACCATATATTTGTCTTTCTCTGCCTGACTTATTTCACTTAGAATGATAACCACTGAGTCCATCTATGTTGCCACAAATAGCATTATTTCTTTTTTGTGGTCCTAGTAATATTCCTTTGTGTGTGTATGTGTGTGTATCAAATCTTCTTTACCCATTCCTCTGTCAATGGACATTTAAGTTACTTCCATGTCTTTATCTGTCTTAAAGCCAAATATTGCCTCACAGAAACTGAGCCCTCTGGTCTTCATCTGTGGGCTGCATCTTATAACTCAAACTGGCTGTGCTGTCTTGGAGAAACTGTTTGTTCTGTGCCTGGTGTTATTCATCTGTAAATTGATCCATCCAACAAAAGGTTTTTAGGTGTCTTCTGTGAAATAGATGTTGATCAAGGTGCTGAGAGTACAAAGCTGAGTGAGACTTGGCCCTGCAAAGAGCTCACAATCTGGTGAGGCAGTTGCAATCTGGTATGGTAATTGCCATGTTAAAAGGATGCATATGATGCTGGGAATAATAATTATATGGAATGTATCTTTACTGTCTTCCTCACTAGGAAGGGAATAAATTGAGAACAATCATATTCAAGTACTTTTGGCTATATAAAGCAAAACAAAAGCACAAATAGACACTCTGCCTCTTTTAGTCTAATTTATTCATTTTGTGCTTAAGTACTGAGAGCTTTCAGTACTCTTAAAATTATTTTTGGAATTTGAATTACTTTGGGAGAGTGTTTGATATATTTCTAATTAAGATTCAATTTTTGTTTTTAATGGTCTTATTCTCCAGATTATGGAACTGTGTGTTCCTCTTGCCATAATAGCTGAATGTTCCTGGAGCAAATGGCACAACTGTGGAGACTGTTAGTACTACAAAATTGTGGTTTCTAAAGACTGCAACTGAACCCTTCGCACATCATTTAACAATCCTTGTATATATCCTTAATTATCCCCCTCTCCTGTTGGCAGCGGCTGCCACTGCAAACCTTTACCACCTTTTGCATGATCACTGCAGTGTGCATTCACCTTGGTATAATCCTTGCCAGCCTCATCATTCTCACCTCCTTTCATTCTCTAAGACACCAGTATCTATCTATTGAATTAGCCATGTTGCTTTAAGTACCTTTGCACATGCTAGTCTGCTGCCTAGAATAAACACTAGACTTAACTAACATCTATTGTTTTTAAGACTCAGCTCATGAAATCTCCATTCTGTGAGGCCTTCTTTGACAGCCAAAGCATAACTGGCCACTCCTTCCTTTGCACCACCACTAGATATAATATTTTTTGCTACTATAGAATATATTATATAGTATTACACTTTTTTACCTTTATTAACTATTTCCTCGAATAAACTGAAATCCTAGAGATCAGGTACTACCTCATATGTCTTTCAATCTCCAGCTCCTAGTATAATGCTTAGCACTAACATATTCAATAAATATTTATTGGGGAGGAAAGGGAAGGAAACAACATAAATATTAGAAATATACAGCTTCTTTGAGAAACTACTTTTTTTGTTACTCTCAATTTTCAAGTTAATTTTCAGTGGTATATTCCTATTTCCCTTTTCTCTCAACCTCTAGGAAAATTACTTTCCATTTAATAGATATTGAAAACTTCTTTTAAAGAACTTCAACAAAGACAGCTGTCTGACAGCTGTACACCATCTGTGCTTTCAGGCCTGGATAAATACATCTGGTTACTTGAGAATAGAAGCTCTTTACTAAAGGAGTTCCCCAGGCAGGCTGGTGGTGATTAGTATTCCACAAATATCCCTTGCATTGTCTCGCTTTGACATGATAATGTATACAACTTGTCCCTCTAAATTATAAAGTTTCTTTTTGTTTGTGCATGTCAATGAAAGTAAAAAAGAGAAAAAAGAAGTGTTAGCATGTTGCTACATTTTGTTCATAAAAATTGCTTTTATTGTAAAAGACAACATCACAACACAGGAAGTGATTGATCCAGAGATGTGTGTACATGTGTACCCACATATTCACCGACTCAATGGACATGAATTTGGGTAAACTCCGGGATTTGGTGATGGACAGGAAAGCCTGGCATGCTGCAGTCCATGGGACTGCAAAGAGTCGAACACGACTGAGCAGCTGAACTGAACTCAACTGACCATGTATCTCAGATTTCAAAGCTGTGATCCAGATTCATCCAATATACTTTATGTTACATTCTGTAATTAAGGAGTAAAATACTGCTTAAATGCATACTCTCACTCATAACTTAAAAGGAAACTGAATTTATTAATTTGGTAATTATCCTTCATTAACATAACTAAAGTTAGTACAGAATTGACAATAGTTCAAATTTTAGTGACACAATTCTGACCTGGGTGTGTGTGTAAAGATAGGAGTAAGCATAAAGATGGAAGTCTGATATTCCAGCAAGTGGTTAATAAAATTAGGTAGTGTGACAGTGGTGCCAAGACCATTTGCAACACATTGTTTCTTCTGGGGCTTATTTTATTGTATCTATACTTATTTTACAGCACTTAAGAGTTCAAGCATCTTGAGAGAAGAAATATTTTTAATTTGCCCTTTAAATCTCCCTAGCATGTAACACCCAGAGAAGGCAATGGCACCCCACTCCAGTACTCTTGCCTGGAAAATCCCATGGACAGAGGAACCTGGTAGGCTGCAGTCCATGAGGTCTCTAAGAGTTGTTCACGACTAAGCAACTTCACTTTCACTTTTCAGTTTCATGCATTGGAGAAGGAAATGGCAACCCACTCCAGTGTTCTTGCCTGGAGAATCCCAGGGACGAGGGAGCCTGGTGGGCTTGAAATTGAACACAGGCCAGTCCCATCACTGCATGGCAAATAGAAGGAGAAAAAGTGGAAATGGTGACTTTTATTTTCTTGCGTTCCAAAATTACTGTGGACGGTGACTGCAGCCATGAAAGACCCTGCTCTTTGGAAGGAAAGCTATGAAAAATCTAGAAAATGAAAGTGAAAGTCGCTCAGTCACATCCGACTTTTTTGTGACCACATGGACTATACAGTCCATGGAATTCTCCAGGCCAGAATACTGGAGTGTGTAGCCTTTCCCTTCTCCAGCAGATCTTCCCAACCCAGGAATTGAACCCAGGTCTCCCTCATTGCAAGCGGATTGATTCTTTACCAGCTGAGCCACAAAGGAAGCCCATGATGAACCTAGACAACATAGTAAAAATAAAGACATCACTTTGCCAACAAAGGTCCATATAGTCAAAGCTATGGTATTTTCAGTAGACATGTGTGGATGTGAGAGTTGAACCATAAAGAAGACTGAGTGATGAAGAACTGATGCTTTTGAATTGTGGTGCTGGAGAAGACTCTTCAGAATCCCTCACACTGCAGGAAGATCAAACCAGGAAATAAACCTGAATAGTTGTTGGAAGGACTGATCCTGAAGCTCCAATACTTTGGCCACCTGATGCGAACAGCTGCCACATTGGAAAAGACACTGATACTGGGAAAGATTGAAGGAAAAAGGAGAAGGGGCAGCAGCAGAGGATGAGACGGTTAGATAGCACCTCCGACTCAATGGTCATGAATTTGAGCAAACTGAAAGAGAAATTCAAGGACAGAGGAGCCTGTTGTGCTATACAGTCCATGAGGTCACAAAGAGTTAGACATGACCTAATGAATGAACAACAACAACCAAGAAGGTATTGTGTGTCAACTTTGCTTTGGCAATTTGGTGTCATTTATGGTTCCATGTAAATTTGTTTGTTCTAAGTCTACAAAAAATGTCATGAGCATTAAATCTGTAGATTGCTTTGGGTAGTATGGGCATTTTAACAATATCAATTCTTTCGATTTTGCAGCATGGAATATCTTTCCATTTCTTGGTATAATTTTCAAATTCCTTCCTCAATGTTGGTAGTTTTTAGCATATAGTTCATACACTTCCTTGATTAAGTTTATTCCTAGGTAATTATATTATTCTTTTTAATGCAATTTTAAACAAAATTGTTTTCTTGCTTTTCCTTTCTGATAGTTAATTATTAGTGTATAGAAAAGCAACAGATGTCTGTATATTAATCTTGTATCCTGCAGCTTTACTAAATTCTGATAGAATTCTAGTAGTTCTAATAATTTTTTTATGGAGCCATTAGGGTTTTATATGTAATATTGTGTCATCTGCAAATAGTGACAATTTTCCTTCTTTCTTTCCAACTTAGATACCATTTATTTATTTTTCCTCTCTGATTGCTCTGACTAGGACTTCCAGTACTATGTTAAGTAGAAGTGGCAAAAGTGGGTGACCTTGTCTTGCTCCTGATTTTAGTGGAAAGGCTTTTCACTGTTGAGTATGATGTTAGGTGGGGTTTCCCTGGTGACTCTGTGGTAAAGAATCTGCCTGCCAATGTGGAAGACACAGGTGAGATCCTAAAGTTGAGAAGATCCTCTGGAGAAGGAAATGGCAACCCACTTCAGGATTCTTGCCTAGGAAATCCCATGTACAGAGTTGTCTGGCAGGCTACAGTCCATGGGATCATAAAAGATTTGCCTGGAAATTCCGTGGACTGAGGAGCCTGGTAGGTACAGTCCATGGGGTCAAAAGAGTCAGACACAACTGAGCGACCACTCACTCACTCACTAGCAACTAAACAACAACAATGATGTTAGGTGTGGGTTTGTAATAAATTTCCTTTATTACTTTAAGATATATTCTTTCTATACCATTGTTGATGAGAGTTTTTGTCATGAAAGGATGTTGAATTTTGTCAGATATTTTTTCTGTCTATTGAAATATCATATTCTTTCTTTTGTTATTGTGGTGATAGCATTGATTTGTAAGTATTGAGGAATTCTTGTATTCCTGGAATGTGGTATGGTGATCTTTGTATTCCTGGCATGTCTTACTTGTTGATGGTGTTTGATTCTCTTTATATATTGTTGAATTTGATTTGCTAACATTTTGCTGAGGATTTTTCCATCTATATGTGTCAGAGTTATTGATCTGTGATTTTCTTTTTTTTGTAGTGTCTTTGGCTGATTTTGATATCAAAACAGCATGGTACTGGCTCAAAAGCAGATGTATAGGCCAGCTAAACAGAATCATGAGCCCAGAAATAAACCCACACAATTAGCGTCAGTAAATGTGCAATGTGCAAAGGAGGCAAGAATATACAATGGAGAAGAGACACTCTCTTCAATAAGAGGTGCTGGGAAATCTGGACAACTATATGTGAACGGATGACATTAGATCATCCCCTTACACCATGTACAACAATAAACTAAAAAATGGATGAAGGACCTAAATGTAAGAGCTGAAACCATAAAACTCCTAGAAGAGTCATAAGCAGAACCCCCTTTGACATCAATCATAGCCATATTTTTTGGATCGGTCCCCTAAGGCAAAAGAAATAAAAGCAAAAGTAAACAAATGGAGGCTAATTACACTCTTTGCACAACAAAGAAAGCATAGACAAATTGAAAAGGCAGCCTCCTGAATGGGGAAAAGTATTTGCAAGTGATATAACCAATAAGGAGTTAATATATAAGATATATATACAGTCCATACAACTCAGTATCAAAAATCAAACAGCCTGATGAAAAAATAAGCCAAATATCTGATTAGATATTGTTCTAAGGAAGATATACAGATGGCCAACAGGCACATGAAAAAATACTCAACATCACTAATGATTAGAGAAATGCAATTCAAAACCACAATGAGATACCGCTTTACACCTGTCAAAATGGCCATCATCAAAAGGAACACAGATAACAAAAGTTGGCAAGGATGTGGAGAAAAGGGAACCCTAGTACACTGTTGATAGGATTGTAAATTGATATAGCCACTGTGGATAACTGTATGAAGTTTGCTCAATAAAACTAACAGTATAACTACCATATGATTCCACAATTTTACTGGCTGATATTTTGTTGTTGTTCAGTTGCTCAGTCTTGTCTGACTTTGTGTTCCCATGGACTGCAGTACACCTGGCTTCCCTGTCCTTTACCATCTCCGAGAGCTTGCTCAAACTCATGTCAGTTGAGTCAGTGATACCATCCAACCATCTCATCCCCTGTCGTCCCTTGGCTGATATATATCCAAAGAAAATGAAAATACTAATGTGAAAAGATACATGTTAATGCATGGTGAGTCACTTCAGTTGTGTCCATTTCTTTGTGACCCCATGGACTGTAGCCCACCAGGGTCCTCTGTTCATGGGATTTTCCAGGCATGAATACTGGAGTGGGTTGCCATGCCCTCCTCCAGGGGATCTTCCCTACTAAGGGATCCAACCCAAATCTCTTACATTTCCTATAGTAGCAGGTAGATTCTTTTATCCTTAGCGTCACCTGAAAAGTTAATAACAGCATTATTTATAATAGTGTTCATCAACAGGTAAATAGATAACAAAGATGTGGCATATTTCTCAGTAATAAGAATGAAATTCTGCCACTTGCAACCAAGTGGACGGTCCTGGAAATTATGCTTAGTGAAATAAATCATGAAGCAGGGCACCCAAAGCTGGTGCTCTGGGACAACACAGAGGGATAGGGTGGGGAGGGAGGTGGGAAGGGCATTCAGGATGGATGGGACACATTATACCCATGGACAATTCATGTTGTTGGATGGCAAAAAACATCACAATATTGTAAAGTAATCATCCTCCAATTAAAATAAATAAATTAAATTTTAAAAAGAGACACAAACTGCTAAGTATAAAGTAGGTAAGCAACAAAACAAAGCAACAAAAGGAAGTAAAACCATTATTTTTCCAGTAGTCATGTATGGATGTGAGAGTTGGAACATAAAGAAGGCTGAGTGCCAAAGAATTGATACTTTTAAACTGTGTGGTTGGAAAAGACACTTGAGAGTCCCTTGGACTAAAAGGAGATCAGATCAATCCTAAACAAAATCAACCTTGAGTATTCATTGGAAGGACTGATGCTGAAGCTGAAGCTCCAATACTTTGGCCACCTGATGCATAGAGCTGATTCATTAGAAAAGACCCTGATGTTGGGAAAGATTGAAGGCAGAAGAAGAAGAGAATGACAGAGGACGAGATGGTTGGATGGCATCACTGATTCAATGAACATGAGTTTTAGCAAACTCTAGGAGGTGGTGAAGGACAGGGATTCCTGGCGTGCTGCAGTCCATGGGGTTGCAAAGGGTCAGACACGACTGAGCCACTGAAAAGCAAATTTTGTGCGTGCTGTGCTCAGTCGCTTCAGTAGTGTCTGACTCTTTGCGACCAATGGTCTGTAGCCTGCCAGGCTCCTCTGTCTATGGGATTTTCTAGGCAAGAATACTGGAGTGGGTTGCCATGCCCTCCTCCAGGGGAAATGGAATATGATCTATAAAAATATTGCATCATTATGTTGCACATCCATATACCTGTTTAAACAAAACTAAAGTGTATCCAGAGTAATCATAATACCTAAATCATCTTGAATCTCTAAATAGTGATTGAAAGATCTCTGTCCTAGAGCTGAATACTGAGGGGAAATATACTACTTGCCTTTGAATATTTGAATCGGCAGAATTGGAGTCAATGAGAGAGACTGAAGCAAAGCCAATTTCTGCTCAGATTAAAAAAAAAAAAATCCTACTACCTGAGATGCCCACAATTGAGTGAGATCTCTTAAACAGTAAAGGTGTTAAGCGATAGAGCAATGACTATCTGTGTGCAGTTTATCGTGCAGGAAGTGAAGTGAAGTGGCTCAGTCGTGTCCGACTCTTTGCGACCCCATGGACTGCAGCATACTACACTCCTCCGGTCCATGAGATTTTCTAGGCAAGAGTACTGGAGTGGGTTGCCATTTCCTTCTCCATATCGTGCAGGACATTAGACTAAATAAGTTCTAACATCCTTCTGTGATTAAGTTAAAGATGGAAAAAGTATGAATGGTAGTCGTCTTACCTGTTATATTTTTCTAAGCCCCTCAATGAAATATTTACTTTTTGTATCATTATACCATTTATTCAATGACAGCCAGTGTACTCTTTAGCTCCTTCTGTTTGCTCTGCCAAGAATATTCTTTCCCTAGATAGAAGTTCAAGTAAAGTGTCATTTTTATCACTCATATCTCAGCTCAAAAGCTTTCGCTTTACAATAGTCCATTTCTACCCCTTCCATCACTATCCCCCATTACTATCATATCACTTTGTTTATTTCCTTTGGAGAATTTATTATACTCTGAAATTTCCTTGTTTGCTTTTTTCTACCTTTCTCTGCTCCAATATAAGTCCCATGAAGGCATGAACCTTGTCTGTCTTATTCATAGGTAAATCCCTAGTTCCCAGCACCATGCCTTGGAAAAAGTAGGAACTTGGTCAATCTTTGTCATGTGGATGAAAACTTTCTCACACAGATTGGATTTTGTATTATGTTAATGCCATTCTGGGACTCAAAGGTCCTTGCTCAGAGATATTTTGCCCTTCTTCACCACCCAAAATCAGGTACTTGGATGTCTAAAGTTGATCATTTTTCCATTTTTATTGTGTTTCAAAAAGTGATCCATTTTCTTACATTGCTTTCAATAATGTTAGATTTTCTAAAGTATAAATGCAAGAACTGGAACATTCATGGGAACGAATGTTTTGCAATTAAAATTTTGTGTGCTGTATTTAAGAATAAATGATGACATAACAGATGGTTGTTTGCAAACATATATGTGAGAGTTTGCTTCCTTGGCCTTCATTCAGTAATTTGCTTTGACTTAATTACTTAACTGATGAAATCAGAAATAGAAACACCGAGACATAATAGCACGTGCTTCTCAAACCCCTATGGAAATCATTTCTATGGCATTTTCTTCCCCAGGGTCTAGTGAAGCTACCCACCTTTTTACTTTACTGTCCCTTACTTCAGTGCTTGCTGGCCCTGTTTCGTTTTCTTATCCTCTTAATTTTAATGATTTTTGAAGATTATTTCATTATATCATTAAATATGTTTAAATATGTTATATGTGAATGCTCCTAACATCAAGCCACATTTCTCTTTTCACAGATTCTTTAAAAACACATCTTTTATCAAAATATTTTAGTTTGCAATGACCCTGTGTTATAATTTGCCATTGCATTATTTTCTATATTTGACAGCATGACCAGTGTTTTTGAGCTTTTTTTTTTTTTACTGACAGTAGCATGAAAGTATTTCTATTAGTCCTAGAGTTTCTTCTCCTTATATCTCTGTATTCTTTATTTCTGTCTTTTCATTTTGCTTCTTCCCAATATGCTTTTTCTGGAGAACAAAATGGCAACCCACTGCAGTATTCGTGCCTGGGAAATCTAATGGACAGAGGAGCCTGGTGGGTTTCAGTCCATGAGGTCGCAAAAGAGTCCAACAGGACTTAGTGACTAATCCAACACCATTAATATTTTTTTTCTATTTATCCTGAAAACATTTTTCTTGAGAGATGTGGCATGAATTGCCATTGACAAAATGGTTTCTACCCAGTAAGATAGAATTTACTTGAAGCTTCTTGAATTTAATGCAATTTTAACTGAATTATTCAAAGCCAGAATGGCTCCTTGTTTCCTCCCAAAGAAAAAAATCTGTTCATTTGCACACCTGCTAATCTGAGCCTTGAATTCTTGATCATTTGAAAGATACAAAGTAGTATTCAGTAAAATTCGTGGTTTTCTTCTAAATTCCAGAATACTACTCTTGATGAAGGAATGATTTATTATGCAAGTTAGCCACATGTTCTATATGTTGTAATTGTGGCTCTGAGCTCCAAGTGTGAGAAATCCTAGAAGCTGAAAAAAATTATGCATAAACCTCCAAATATTTATTTTTCATAAAAATTATTTGCAGAGATGCCATGTAAGATTGCCCTTGAAGATCAAAAAGAAATAATTTAAGGAACAGTAATACTTATGTCAGAGAAGGCAATGCTTAATACTTATGTAACGTCATAAGTGACTTTGAACCATTAAAAATATTAGAAGTATGACAACTGATAGTACATATTTTGGGTATCCCATGGAAATTTTGCTTAAAATTGTTAGTAGTAAAGTGTTTGATATGAAATAAAGTTGCAGAAATGATCAGATGGCTAACTGGGTATTTGGTGAAATAGAGTGTTTCCCAAATGCCAGCCTCTGATGAAAGATTCTGAGGCTTTGAATGTATATGTTTGTAGAGCAGCTTTACTCAAACTGGGATCCTGAACTGCTGTGTAATATAAGATATGAGTAATTTGCTTGAGAGGAATAGATAATCTTAGAGCCAAAGAATTTTGAGGAATACCACATTGACATATTAATTAAAAATTAAAAAAATACTAGTTGTTTACCTTAGTTTACCCATTGTTTCCAAACCTCTTTGATGAGGAATTCAATTAGAAGTATGACAACTGATAGTACATATTTTGGGTATCCCATGGAAATTTTGCTTAAAATTGTTAGTAGTAAAGTGTTTGATATGAAATAAAGTTGCAGAAATGATCAGATGGCTAACTGGGTATTTGGTGAAATAGAGTGTTTCCCAAATGCCAGCCTCTGATGAAAGATTCTGAGGCTTTGAATGTATATGTTTGTAGAGCAGCTTTACTCAAACTGGGATCCTGAACTGCTGTGTAATATAAGATATGAGTAATTTGCTTGAGAGGAATAGATAATCTTAGAGCCAAAGAATTTTGAGGAATACCACATTGACATATTAATTAAAAATTAAAAAAATACTAGTTGTTTACCTTAGTTTACCCATTGTTTCCAAACCTCTTTGATGAGGAATTCTTTATTATACATCAACTATTAGTATCTTAAGAGACACCAATTTTTCTCAGACCTCAGTTTGGAAAATTCTATTTTAGGATACCCTTCAAAATTTACTGGCTAGATAAGCCATTCTCTTAAATGGTCTAGTTGGAAACCTGCCATAGCCCATCTTTTCATTAGCAAGTTTGATAATTTGTCTGATACACTTCATCAGCAAACTGGAAAAATAAAGTCTGGATAACTGTCTAAGGTAAGTACACGGTTGGAGCAAAGACTACAGTCAGATTTATGGCCCACCCCAGTAATTCATTCCTTTTTTCTAGGCAGTCCATGGTGCTGCAACACAACCTTGTGTCACTGCCACAAAACCTGTCTTCTTGGTTTTGCCTCAGATTCTTTTGTTTTCATTGTTCCCTGGGATGATGACTTTTCATTGTATTAAAGACTAGATGAACCACCTGGCACTGCTTAAGAGACTCGCAAACCAGATTAAATAAGGGCTCATAGAGACAATTTTTAACATGGAGCTGTAATAATTTTTTTATAATTGTAGCAGCTGTTTTTTTTTTTAAGACCATTTTTCTCTTTCTATTCCACAAGGTACATATGAATAATTCCCTGTTTTTACTCACTCTATGACATGCAAGCATCTGCCTCCACTGCGGGAGACCCGGGTTCGATCCCTGGGTTGGGAAGATCCTCTGGAGAAGGAAATGGCAATCCACTCCAGTATTCTTGCCTGGAGAATCCCATGGACTGAGAAGCCTACTAGGTTACAGTCCACGGGGTCGCAAAGAGTTGGACACGACTGAGCGACTTCACCACCACCACCACCACATGACGTGCTATAGAGAGTTGTCTATGTGACAAGTAGCTCCATTGAAAGTCAATGCCTGCAATTCAAAGTGCCGGCCTTGTGATTTATAAATAGTCATGGAGATACCAGGAAATGTAGATCTTTGAAAACAAAGGGATCATCAAAGGCAATTGGTAGTGTCTATGGAATTAATTGTCCTTTTACCATAACCTGTTGAAATGTGCTTTGGTAGAACCCAGTTCTGTGTGAATTCCATATGTTGTTCTTCAAATTAAACTTTCAAGGGGACAGAAAAACTCAGGAATAGATCCCAGTATTATTTTACTCTTTCATGTTTAAGCTGACCTTTCTATTTTAGAAGTTAACAATGGTGACACATTCAGATGAACCAAATGCTGGATTCCTTTGGGGCCCCTGTTTGAAATCATTGTTTGCTTTCCCTGCTATAGTATCTCAACACTGTTAGCAGGATATCTCTCACCTTTGATAGCCAGATATCTCCTCATGCTGAATTTCAGAGTCTACTTTATGGTAAAAGACAAGGTTTCCTTTTCAGTAAACCTCTTAGTTGGAACTCTGTTTTATGTAGTTTATGTAGTCTTATGTATGTCTTAGTTTATGTAGTTTTATGCAGTCTATAAAGTCTTACACTTTGCATGATCAAACATTGCTTACATTAGGTGTCAGTTACCCTCTGAAGAGCATGCTACCTTTCCAATCAAATACCAAATGATCTTCACATCATATATCTCCTTTATTTTCCCTGAAAACCGCCTGTCATTCATGTGTGGCCATTAAGTGATTATTCTTTTCAGCCTAACTTTCAGATTCTCAAAATTCTGATTTGCTTTTAGTATTTGTCAATCCAGATTTGTTCATTTTCCAAATGACATTTTCTTCATCTAATTGCTTCAGAGTATCCACAATGAAAAAAGTACGTCCTATATTGTAAATATTTAGCAACCCCTCCTGTCCATATTATGACAGATATTGTTGTTCAGGTGCTCAGTCCTGTCTGACTCTTTAGAAGATATACATTTATTAATACAACTAATCAATGCTTTATTTTTTTTTGAAGTAGAGTTTATGTATAATATTATAAAAGTCTCAGGTATGCAATATAGTGATTCACAATTTTTAAAGGTTATACTTCATTTATTTGGTGGTTGTTGTTCAGTCACTAAGTCATGTCAGACTCTTCACAATACCATGGACTACAGCATGCCAGGCTTCCCTGTCCTTCACTATCTCCCAGAGTTTGCTCAGATTGATGTCCATCGAGTCAGTGATAATATCTAACCATCTCATCCTCTGCCCTCCTCATCTCCTCTTGCCATTAATCTTTCCAGTATCTGAGTCTTTTCCAGTGAGTCGGCTCTTCCCATCAAGTGGCCAAAGTATTGGAGCTTCAGCTTCAGTATCAGTCCTTCCAATGAATATTCAAGGCTGATTTCCTTTAGGATTGACTCATTTGATCTCCTTGCAGTCCAAGGGACACTTGAGTCTTCTCCAGCACCACAATTTAAAGGCATCAGTTCTTTTGCGCTCAGCCTTCTTTAGAGTCCAACTCTCACATCCATAGATGACTACTAGAAAAACCATAGCTTTGACTATATGAACCTTTATTGGCAAAGTGATGTTTCTGCTTTTCAATACACTTCTAGGTTTTTCATAGCTTTACTTCCAAGGAGCAAGCGTCTTTTCATTTCATTGCAGTCACCGTCTGTAGTGATTTTGGAACCCAAGAAAATAAAATCTGTCACTGCTTCCACTTTTTCCCCATCTATTTGCCATGAAGTGATGGGACCAGATGCCATAATCTTCTTTTTTAGAATGTTGAGTTTTAAGCCAGCTTTTTTACTTTCCTCTTTCACCTTCAACAACAGGCTCTTTAGTTCCTCTTCACTTTCTGTGATTAGAATGGTGTCATCTACATATCTGAGGTTGTTGATAGTTTTTGTGGAAATCTTGATTCCAGCTTGTGATTCATCCAGCCTAGCATATATAAGTTAAATAAACAAGGTGGTGATATACAGCCTTCTCGTACTCCTTTCCCAATTTTGAACCAGTCAATTGTTCCTTGTGAGGGTCTGTTACTTTTTGACCTTCATACAGGTTTCTCAGGAGACAGGTAAGGTAGTCTGGTATGCCCTTCTTTGGGATTGAAACAAAAACTGACTTTTTCCAGGCTTGTGGCCACTGCTGAGTTTTCCAAATTTGCTGACATATCGAGTGCAGCACTTTAACAGCATCATCTTTTAGGATTTGAAATAGCTCAGCTGGAATTCCATCACGTCCTCTAGCCTTGTTTATAGAAATGCTTCCTAAGGCCCACTTGACTTCAGACTCCAGGATATCAGGTTCTAGGTAAGTGACCACATCTATAAACTTCAATTACAGTTATTATTAATACAAAATGTTGCCTATATTCCCTGTGTTGTCCAACAACATTTTAAGTGAAATACATCCTAGCCTATATTTTAAATCAGACTATATCAATTTTGTTGAATTGTTAACTATATCCAGCTATTTTCCATAGTATGGGTACTAACAGGCCAAAAGTTGGTTTTTGTTAATAGAGATTAGGTCCAAATGGCTTCAGAGCTATGCACCAGGCCACTTTAGACATGCTCATTTTCTTTTGCTTCTATCCATCATCTATCCTCCCCTCTCAGGGAAATTTATGGATTTTTTTATACCCCCCATTTTTCAAATCTACATCCACTATTGAATGTTTCCAAAAGCTGTAACTTGGGCTTGGAACTTACTACCCTAAATACCCCTGCATCTTCCATTCAGTCATCCAGGAAGCTCTTGAAATCCTATATGCTCATTTTATCATTTGGCATTACCTAACTAATTGAAACAAAGATCATGTACCCTTTGCATACCTCTGTCTGAAAGTACTAAGATATTACTTGACTTTAACTTGCCACATCAAAATATTCATTTATTCCTTTGCCCAGTCAGAAGAATGGCATGTTATTTCCTTTTGAAGATATTCTGTTCAATACTCAGTTGCCCATATGCTCTTCATGATCGTGAAAATGAAAGTGTTAACCCCTCAGTTATGTCCAACTCTTTGTGACCCCATGGCCTGCCAGACTCCTCTGTCCATGGAATTCTCCAGGCAAGAAACTGGAGTGGGTTGCTCTGGGAATCTTCCCAACCAAGGGATCAAACCCAGGTCTCCTGTATTGCAAATAATTTCTCTACTGTCTGAGCCACATTTTCTACTGGCAAAGAGAACTGTATGTCATGGAGGTTGAAGGTTGGAAGAGGAAGCCAACTCTGGCATCAGAAGAGTTAATTAGTCAGTTGATGAATTAGTTGAAGAAAGGCATTATCAGCTAGAGTTGGGGAGCAACATGTGATCTCATTGGTTATGAGTCTAAAACTAGTATTTCAATGTCAGAATGGACCAACCCTCTGTACCAATGTCTCCCAAAGTGTGCTGCAGTATGTTAATAAGTAGAATAAAAAAAAGACAAGGGAGGTGTGATAACATTGAATCTTGTTGTGTTTACTTATTGATTCCTTGCCTAAAACTCTTTAGTACCTTCTCTCTGCAGTTAAAATAATTCTCAGCCTCCCTATTGTCAAACTCTAGGTTCCCATCTGCCTCTAGATTCTCCTTGGGTGCTATGCTCCTCTGAATTCAACTGTGCACCAGTCACAATGGCCTTTTCTTTCCTTTACTTAAGCTCACCAAGCTTGTTTCTAATTCAGGCTTTGCACAAGGGCTCCTTCCTCCCGGCAAGGAATTCTTTACCAAGCTTCTTCATGATTGGAAAGAGAGATCATTCCTCTTATAGGTCTTAGCTCATAAAATACCTCCTCAAAGAGGTCTCCAAAATACCTGTTTATTTCTGCTTATTTCCCTCATAGAAATTATCATGCTTAACTAATTTCCTTATTTTCTGTCTTTCCCTAGTAGAGTGAAAGCAGGAGTCCTACTTATCTTGCTTCCTCGCTGTGTCCAGAACATAGAACTGTGCCTGGCCTATGGTTGGAGCCCAATAAATATTTCTTAAATAAGTGAATGATTGAACAAAGTGAGTGAAACAGTGTCAAAAATCATGTAGAAAATAAACTAAAATGTCCAAAAATAGGAAAAACAATAACATGAGTTGTTATTAAAATCAATATAGAGTTTTTTTCTGTTATTATTAATAGTAGGAATATTATGCCAAAATGTAGATATTTTTGCTAAGGCAATTGAGAAAGGATTAATACAGTAGTGTCTATGCTATAGTGAAATGTGTATATATATTCACAAGAAAAGGAATTGTCTATGAGGATGGTGGGCTCAGATATTTTTTCCTGAATTTTAACATGTATGTATTATTTTCCTAATAAAAACAAATAATGTATATCTTAGGAGACAAGTTGAATAAAAGAAATGTCAATATTAAAATCAATATAGAGTTTTTTTCTGTTATTATTAATAGTAGGAATATTATGCCAAAATGTAGATATTTTTGCTAAGGCAATTGAGAAAGGATTAATACAGTAGTGTCTATGCTATAGTGAAATGTGTATATATATTCACAAGAAAAGGAATTGTCTATGAGGATGGTGGGCTCAGATATTTTTTCCTGAATTTTAACATGTATGTATTATTTTCCTAATAAAAACAAATAATGTATATCTTAGGAGACAAGTTGAATAAAAGAAATGTCAATGGATTAACCTTGTGACTATGCTAAGAAACACCAATAGGAATTTCAAAAATTCTTATTAGAGTGCCAAGATTTGTGCTTAAGATTTTTTTTTAATATTTTCCATTTTATTTTATTTATTTTTTAAATTTTAATTGGAGGATAATTGTTTTACAATGTTGTGTTGGTTTCTGCCATACAGTAATGTGAATCAGCCATAGGGATACATATGTCCCCTCCTTCTTGAACTTCCCTCCTATTCCCCACCCCACCCCATTCCAATAGGTTGTTACAGAGCACTAAGTTGAGCTCCTGTGTTAGAGAGCAACTTTCCACTAGCTATCTATTTTATATGTGAAGGATATGGAGAACTGGGAGAGGTTTAGGAGAGGTATGATAGAGTACTAGTGGAGAAACACTGAAGATACATTTGTTTTTCAGGTAGAATAATTCTATTTTATTGTCTCCACTGAAAGCTGAATAAGCAGTAAGGAATCTAAATTATAGTAAATTATAGAATTATAGAAATCAACTTCTGGAAATGAGACTTGTAAAGGCAATGGATTTGTGAGAAAAAATGCAGTGGCATCTCCTACCCACTAGAGCTCTCAAGTAACAAGAGACCTAGATGATTGTTTTTTAGTCTAGACTGCTACTGAGTGTAGTCCCACCTAAAGGCAGTGACAAGAATAGGTTTTCTACAGGTTCTTTCAGTCTTGTTATTCTGACTGTGGTAAGAAAAAAAAAAATCTTTTTAATATCTCTGTACAGACTGAATTCATTTCCTTAAACAGCTTGTTTAGTAGACATTTATGTTGTTCAAAGGTAGAGATTGTAAACTGAGGAATACAAAGATCCATATGAGAAAAGTGCCTTCAATGAACTTATGGATTAGTAAAATACATACATTTTAGCATTATAAAATAAACATAAAATAAAATTAAATTATTTTATTTATGTTTTTAATTAAATAAATTTTGCTTTTAAGAATAAATTAGCAAAGGATAAAAATAAACAAAGGAATATAATTTCCTCTAAGAAATTAAGGTAAACCATTATGGCAATCCTCCAGCAGTCCAAATTTGCTAATTTTACTCTTTCACAGACACTTGAGTTTTAACAGGTTGCCTTGATTCTTTTCTATTTGACCATTTGCCTCTTGAGAGATATTCACTATACCTTTTATTTTATTATATAAAATATTTCCCAGTCAGTGCAGTAGAGTGGAAAGAACACTAGATTTGGAGTTACTGGGTCATTTATTTCCTTCCTGACTTTGTTCTACATTAGCTGGGTCAGTCAGTCAGTTGCCTTATTTGTAAAATGGGGATGATGGACTTGTCCTGCTTACCTCAGATAAATACTTTGTAAACTGTAAAATATCAGATATATGGAATGGGATTATAAATGACTCAAGCAGAGTATTAATGAAATAACATTCATAAAATGAAGGGGGTAGCAAAATAAAATGAGAAAGAAATGTAATTTATGGTGAATTTTTAACCTAGCCTTTCATAGTTCTTAGGCACCAAGAACAGATCTTTCGTTTAATTTTGGCCCAGTTGAGAAGGAAAATTTAAAGAGATGATGCTGCCGCTGCTGCTGCTAAGTCACTTCAGTCGTGTCCGACTGTGCGGTTTTAGGCTGGATGTGCACACTTTGGCCACCACTTGGCGTATGTTTTTCCTTTGCAGACATTTCATTTAGAACACACCACATCAGCTTTTGTCTCCCAAGTCTCACAAACACAATTCATTCAATCCTATATGAAAATGACATGAAATGAGAATGATGAAACCTGCAATAATGATAACCAATGAGTTCTTTCCCAACACCACCTGACCTAATTGGCATCAGCTATAGCCTTGTTCAACTCATTGTTTCCCAGGAGTGACCTAAGCTTAAGTACATTTCTCCTCTTCAAGCTTAAATTTGATCCTCGTGGAAAGTGTAATTTAAGTCTTAATGAGTTGAGAAGAAGGAAACGAGGGAAAGGAAAATAAATAATTATCACCAGTTGGTAACTTCATAAACTTGGCTTTTCATGGGACTCATAAAGTAGCATACAGAGCGTATTCAACTATAATTATTCTTCTAGAAAATCCAGACATACTCAAGCATGTCCGTATATTAGAGTAGCTGTAGTACAAACAAAATGGAACAGGAAAAGACATTTTCAGTATACACTTTTAATTTGAAATGGAGACTTTGCTTGTATGATACTTCAATTGCAGATAACCTTTCACATCTAGTTTTGTTATAGTTGGTTCTTTTTTTAAACACAGAGATGTATCTTTTTTTGATATATTTTTCATATACTTGGCTAACTGCAAAATCAGTCAAATTGGTCTCTGCTCTTTGTGGATTTTCAGAGTATATATTCTTCACTTTTCTTTTTGACATGCTTTTGTCTCCCAGTGCCTAATTATAGAGTCAACCTTACCTGTACAAGGCTTTTTCTGTCAAATACTTGACATACTAATGAGAAAAAGCAATTAGCAACCTTAGGTTTCATATCTGTGTTAGTCCTCTTTTGCTAGGGTTAATTGGATAGCCTTTGGCCTTGATCAAGTCTATTAGCTTGAGAAATTAAAAAAATTCATTCCTTGGTATTAGGTATCTTTCAAAATGCCCCCTATTTATACTTCTTTCCTGATATTTTAATGCATTTGTTGTTGTTCCTTCCCACAGTGAATAGGGTTGATCTGTGAAGGCACTTTAGAAATGATGGAGTATGACTTTCAACAGGAGGTTATGAAAAACATTGAGACTTCCACCTTGCTCCCTTTTAGACTGAAGGAAACCAATAACAAGGCATGAAGGTATTCAAGCATTCTATGAAGAGCCTAAAATTCAGGCTTCCTTTGAATAGCCAGCGAATAGCTGAGGTCTTTTGCCAATAGCTATGTGAGTACACCATCTTAGAAGAATCCTCTAGGCCCAGTTAAGAATTCAGATGACTGTATCCCCAGCTTACATCTTTTTTTTTTTTGGCTAAACCACACCATTTATGGGATTCTAGTTCCCTGACCAGGGTTTGAACCAGGCCTTCAACAGGGAGAGTATGAGTCACTAAGTCGTGTCTGACTTTTTTTGCGACCCCATGGACTGCAGCACATCAGGCTTCCCTGTCCTTCGTCATCTCCCTGAGTTTGCTCAAACTCATGTCCATTAAGTTAGTGATGCCATCCATCTCATCCTCTGTTGCCCACTTCTTCCCCTGCCTTCAATCTTTCCTAGCATCAGGGTCTTTGCTAATGAGTCAGCTCTTTTCCATCAGGTGGCCAAAATATTAAGAGTTTAAGCATCAGTCTTTCCAATGACTATTCAGGGTTGATCTCCCTTAGGATTGACTGGTTTGATCTCCCTGGTGGTCCAGNCTTGCTTTCACTGTTGCTTAAATATGTGATCATAAATCTCTGTTGCAAGTTTTATTTCAGGTTTTAGAGCTTAGCATCATTAAGAAGTTATTTTTCTTAAGAATAACTAAGTCTTCATTTGTAAGATGTCTGTGCTATCAGTGATCTCAGGGGACAGATATAGTACAGATGGTTGGGAGGCTTTGTTTTTTCTCACATCAAAAAACAAGAAGGACTGTTTTTCACGTTTTTATGATTTTTTTTTTAAAAAAGGTAATTTAATCTTCTATCTTCTGTTAAAATAAGAAACCAACCAAAAAAAACAAACAAACAAAAATCAACTCAGTGTCTTACAACAGCTTTTCAGATACAGGTTGCCTGAGCCTTCTTTCTACCATGTGCACGCTAAGTCACTTCTTTCGTGTCCAACTTTTTCTGACCCCATGAACAATAGCCTGCCAGACTCCTCAGCCCACAGGATTCCCTAGGCAAGAATACTGAAGCGGGTTGCCATGCCTTCCTCTAGGAACCCAGGTAACAAACCCTCATCTCTCACATCTACATTTCTTGCTTTGGCAGCCAGGTTCTTTACCACTAAAGAATCTGCTTGCAATGAAGGGGACCTGGGTTTGATCCCTGGGTCAGGAAGATCCTCTGGAGGAGGGCAAGGCAACCCACTCCAGTATTCTTACCTGGAGAATCCCATGGACAGAGAAGCCTGGTGGTTTACAGTCCATGGGCTCATAAAGAGTAGAACATGCCTGAACGACTAAGCACACATTACCTGAAAAACTCATTCTACCACAGCACAGACTATAAAGTCTACTTTTATATAGGATAAGATGTTCTTCTGATGGAAATATGCAAAGGTTAGTAATTTACGAAGCACAATCCCATTTCATCCTAATTTTAATGATCAAATCAATTCACATGCCAAAATATGACATCAATGGGGTGGGGAAGATTACTCTCACAGAAGGAACCAGAGGTCCCATGGCAAGGGGTTTTACAGGGAGGGGGATACATAATTGATACAGTAATAAAATGTGGCATCAGTTCAGTTCAATCGCTCAGTCATGTCCGACTCTTTGCGACCCCGTGAATCGCAGCATGCCAGGCCTCCCTGTCCATCACCAACTCCCGGCGTTCACTCAGACTCACATCCATCGAGTCAGTGATGCCATCCAGCCATCTCATCTTCTGTCGTCCCCTTCTCCTCCTGTCCCCAGTCCCTCCCAGCATCAGAGTCTTTTCCAAGGAGTCCACTCTACGCATGAGGTGGCCAAAGTACTGGAGTTTCAGCTTTAACATCATTCCTTCCAAAGAAATCCCAGGGCTGATCTCCTTTAGAATGGACTGGTTGGATCTCCTCGCAGTCCAAGGGACTCTCAAGGGTCTTCTCCAACACCACAGTTCAAAAGCATCCACCCTTCAGCTTTCTTCACAGTCCAACTCTCACATCTGTACGTGACACAGGAAAAACCATAGCCTTGACTAGACGGATCTTCATTGGCAAAATAATGTCTCTGCCTTCAACATGCTATCTAGGTTGGTCATAACTTTTCTTCGAAGGAGTAAGCATCTTTTAATTTAATGGCTGCAGTCACCATCTGCAGTGATTTTGGAGCCCAGAAAGATAAAGTCTGACACTGTTTCCACTGTTTCCCCATCTATTTCCCGTGAAATGATGGGACCAGATGCCATGATCTTTGTTTTCTGAATGTTGAGCTTTAAGCCAGCTTTTTCACTCTCCTCTTTCACTTTCATCAAGAAGCTTTTTAGTTCCTCTTCACTTTCTACCATAAGGGTGGTGTCATCTGCATACTATATTTAAAGTATACTTCATGTGTTTCTATAAAATGCCTTGTTTTCCTCTCTTGTTTATGAGTAAGGAGCTAAATACGTCTCAGTTTCTAGAATGAGTAAACCCTGTGGTAACCCATTTTATTATTCTTTCTCTCAGATATATCACAACCAACTATTTTGCAATCATCAATCAGTTATTTCAAACACTTTAAAATCTACACAGTAACAGTTGAAAATATGAAATAAATTATATTAATCAATGTTATTCTTTGTAATCTTAAAAATTATTAAGGTTTACTATATGTCCACTATATAGATTTCCCTGCAATTGTTACCAAAATTCAGATTCCCTGTTTAATTAGAAGGGGTGGGGAAGATTTTTGTGCTTTCCCTATGTTCATTTTTTTAAAAGATGAATTATAGTTGATTTACAATATTATAATAATTTCAGATGTGCAACATAGAGATTCAACATTTGTATAGATTATACTCTTTATAAAGTTACTGTATAGTATTGACTGTATGTGTACATATATAATATTGATTATCTGTGTGCTAAATTGCTAAAGTGATGTCTAACTCTTTGCGACCCTATGGACTGTAGCCCACTAGGCTCCTCTGTCCTTGGGATTCTCTAGACCCTCCTCCAGGGGATCTTTTCAATCCACACGAGAGTGAACCCACATCTCCACATTGCTGGCAGATTCTTTACCACTGAGCCACTGAGGAATCTCATAATATTGACTATTATGGACACATTTACTTTATTCATTCATCTGTTGATAGACACTTAGAATATTTCAATTTCTTGGCAATTGCAAATAGTTTTGCTATAATCATTGAGATGGATGTCATCTTTTCAAATTAGTGTTTTGTTTCTTCTGGATATATACCAAGGAGTAGATTTGCTGGATCATATGGTAGTCCTATTTTAAGTTTCTTTAGGAAACAGCACTGTTTTTGACACAGTGACTGCAACAATTTAAATTCCCATCAACAATGTACCAAGACTCTCTTTTCTCATTTACCACTGAGCCACTGAGGAATCTCATAATATTGACTATTATGGACACATTTACTTTATTCATTCATCTGTTGATAGACACTTAGAATATTTCAATTTCTTGGCAATTGCAAATAGTTTTGCTATAATCATTGAGATGGATGTCATCTTTTCAAATTAGTGTTTTGTTTCTTCTGGATATATACCAAGGAGTAGATTTGCTGGATCATATGGTAGTCCTATTTTAAGTTTCTTTAGGAAACAGCACTGTTTTTGACACAGTGACTGCAACAATTTAAATTCCCATCAACAATGTACCAAGACTCTCTTTTCTCCACATCCTGGCCAATATATGGTTTTTGTGGTCTTGTTAATGGTAGCTATTCTGACATGTGTGAGGTGGTATCTCATTTTGGTTTTAATTTGTATTTCTCTGATGAGTAGCAATCTTGGGCATCTTTTCATGTGCCTGTTGATCATATGTGTGTCTTCTTTGGAAAAATGTCTATTCAGATTTTCTGCCCACTTGCTAATCATGGTGCTTGTTTGTTTGTTTATTTTTGGATATTGAGTTGTGTGAACTGTTTATATGTTTTGTATATTTTAACCCTTTATCAGTTCTATCATTTGCAAATATTTCCTCCAATTCAGAAGGCATGGAAAAATCAACTGGTTCCAAATTGGGAAAGGAGTTCATCAAGGCTGTATATTGTCACCCTGCTTATTTAATTTATATTCAGAGTACATCATGCAAAATACCAGGCTGGATAAAGTTCAGGCTGGAATTAAGATTGCCAGGAGAAATATCAATAACCTCAGATATCCAGATGACACCCCCTAATGGCAGAAATTATATATCTCCCCTCTCTCTTGAACCTCCCTCCCCATCCCCCCACCTCCAATTCTAACCCTCTAGGTTGTCACAGAGTGTCAGGCTGGGCTCCTTGTGTTTTATAGCAGCTTTCCACTAGTCCGTGATAGTGTATATATGTCAGTGCTACTTTCTTGGTTTGTCCTACCTTCTCCTTCCCCTGCTGTGTTTAGGACACAAGTTTTGGAATCATTGGTTGAACAGCAATGGATAACTGAGAGAGAAGTCAAGGTCATGAAATTCAAACATGGTTTGATTTAGTAATAGCCAGGCTCAATGAAGAGATTTTCAAATAAGCAGTTTTTAAACAAGCAGTTCTTGAAAACAGAGGGCTAAAGGGAAACATGAATTTCCTTGGTGGCTCAATGAGAAAGAACCACCTGCCTGCTGATGCTGATCTTCCCTGGGTTGGGGAGATACTGTGGAGAAGGAAATGGCAACCCATCACAGTATTTCTGCCTAAGAAATTCCATGGGCTGACGAGACTGGCAGGCTACAGTCTATGGGATCACAAAAGAGTCGGACATGAGTTAGCAGCTAATAAAAACAACAAAGGGAAATATAACTCATGAAAGTTCCACTTTTTATTAATGTTTGTTATAGACTTTTAAGAAATTTTAAGAAAAATCAAAAAGAGACTTCCAGGTTAGAAAACGAAAATGTGACCCCCACCCCCACTTGACTGGTTAGTGTTGAGGACAAAAAATACAGGTTTGTCTCCATTTTACCAAATATATGACTCCCAAGAGTATTTGGGAGATTCTGGGAACCTCGGAGATCCTCAGAAATATTTGTCTACTTAATTCATTGAATGTACTGAAAGGAAATCTTGATCTCTTCAGATTCTAGGCAAAGAGAGGCTGAGGTACCCATTGATAACAGCCCCAAACGTTATTGCTCCCTCAGTCTAACCTAATAATCTTCACTGCAAAATTGAAGGAAGATTGGAGAAAGTTTTGAGTATGTGACAGTGTCAGAGACTAAAGTAGCTTGTTCAGGTGTTGATAAGAGTAGAGGACTGGGTACTTCAAAGTTTTGATTGATATGAAAATCAACCTATAGAATAAGTCATGTGTATGGAATTTGAAAGAATGAAGTGGAACTCAGGGTTGTGATAAGAGTCATTGGTGCTTACTGTGACATCCAGTACAGAGGTAGTGCAAGTACATTTCTATCACCAATGCCAAGGCTCTTAAGGACATCTGCCACTGAGTGGCTTATGCCCGACACACTAGACAGTTGGACAAGCATTATTGCTAAATTTATTAGGGGAACTGATGAAAGAATGCATGCTATTTATATTTTTTTAATTGACATACAGCAAAATTTTCTCGTAGGGAGTAGTTGGACCTTTCAGTGAGTTTAATACATATATATTAATAGATTGCTTTGCCCATTGCTTTAATCAAGATATAGAACAGTTCCATCTCTGAAAAAAACTTTTGTACTCATAATCCATCTCCTTCCACTTACCTCTAGCAATCACTCATCTGTTCTGTTAATATAGTTTTGTCTTCTCAAGAATATTATATATATGTAAATACATAAATACAGCATATAGCCAAGACTGGCTTCTTTCATTCAGTATAATGCCTTTGGAATTCATCTAACTTTTTTATTATATCAATAGCTCATTCCATTTTTTGCTGAATGGTATTGTTTATCCACTCACACACCAAAGGATGTTTGGTTTGTTTTTGGCTTTTGGTAATCACAAATAGAGCTACTATAAATATTCATGCACAAGCTTTTGTGTGAACATAGATTTTCATTTCATTTCTCTGGGATAAATACCTAAGAGTATGATTGCTGGGTTATATGGTAGGTGTATGTTTTGGTTTGTAATTAAGTGCCAAACTGTTTTCCATCAGCAGTGTATGAAGTATCAGTTTGTCCATATCCTTGCCATCACTTGTTATCTTATCACTGTAAAAGATTTTAGCCATTTTTATTGGTGTGTGGTTGAATATACACAGTAATTTTAATTTTGCATTTTCCTAATGGCCAATATCTTTTATATGCTCAACTCCCTACTTTTTATTTTGCAAAGGGCATATAATAAATTGAGTATAAGAGGATATTTTAACACCAAAAAAGTAAATAATTGCAGCTTGATGCAGGAGTTACCACACTGTTTAGATTATTTTCATTTTACCTCAGGCCAGTTGAAAATTGATTGTGATCATAGACTGGTCTACTGAGAAGCCTTTGGGAGCCCTGCAATCCAGAATTGTTCTTTTGGCATTGACTTTATTGTAAGAATGCACGGATTAGTGTAGTCAATTCCCCTTACTAAAAGTTCCTACTAGATAAATTTTCATTGACTCTACATCATATACAGGGTCACTCGTAAACTTTCTGGCACAATTGAGATACGTCATAATTTTCTATTATGAGATACGTCACTACCCTTTTTAGCTTTATATTCTATTCCCCCCATTAGTGTACTTCCAGCAACCTCATATATTTTACTGACTCCCACGGAATCCCCATTTCATCCCACATCTAAAAAGTTTACAAAGCCTCTAATCAAATTCTATTTATTCTTCAAGCTGTTGCTCAATATTTCACAATGTGTTTTCTGATGAACACCAGCATTAGAATCATCTGTAATTGTTAAATATGCAGATCTCTGGGCCTTGCTCTGGATTTACTGAATTAGACTTCTTGGAGATGGGAAATCTGCATTTTAAACAAATGTTCCATATATGGTCCTTAGGTACAACTGGAATTCCAGTTGGGCTATTTCAAATCCTAAAATATAATGCTATTATTAAAGTGCTGCACTGAATATGCCAGCAAATTGGGGAAACTCCCCAGTGGCTTATTCTTCAAGCTGTTGCTCAATATTTCACAATGTGTTTTCTGATGAACACCAGCATTAGAATCATCTGTAATTGTTAAATATGCAGATCTCTGGGCCTTGCTCTGGATTTACTGAATTAGACTTCTTGGAGATGGGAAATCTGCATTTTAAACAAATGTTCCATATATGGTCCTTAGGTACAACTGGAATTCCAGTTGGGCTATTTCAAATCCTAAAATATAATGCTATTATTAAAGTGCTGCACTGAATATGCCAGCAAATTGGGGAAACTCCCCAGTGGCCACAGGACTGGAAAAAGTCAGTTTTCATTCCAATCCCAAAGAAAAGCAATGTGAAAGAATATTCAACTACCACACAATTGCACTCATCTCACACACTAGCAAAGTAATGCTCAAAATTATCCAAGCCAGGCTTCAACAGTACGTGAACCATGAACTTCCAGATATTCAAGCTAGAATTAGAAAAGGCAGAGGAACCAGAGATTAAATTGCCATCATCTGTTGGATCATAGAAAGCAAAGAAGAACTAAAGAGCTTCTTGATGAAAGTGAAAGAGGAGAGTGAAAAAGTTGGCTTAAAACTCAACATTCAGAAAACTAAAACCATGGCATCTGGTCCCACCACTTCATGGCAAATAGATGAGGAAACAGTGGAAACAGTGAGAGACTATTTTTAGGGTCTCCAAAATCACTGTAGATGGTGACTGCAGCAATGAATTTAAAAGGCTCTTGCTCCTTGGAAGTAAACCTATTACCAACCTGGACAGCACATTAAAAGGCAGAGACATTACTTTGCCAACAAAGGTCTGTGAAGGCTATGGTTTTTCCAGTGGCTATGGTTTTTCCAGTAGTCATGTATGGATGTGAGAGTTGGACTATAAAGAAAGCTGAGTGCTGAAGAATTGATGCTTTTGAACTGTGGTGTTGGAGAAGACTCTGGAGAGTCCTTTGGACTGCAAGGAGATCCATCCAGTCCATCCTCAAGGAAATCAGTCCTGAATATTCATTGGAAGGACTGATGCTGAAGCTGAAACTCCAATACTTTGGCCACCTGATGCAAAGAAATCACTCATTTAAAAAGACCCTGATGCTTGGAAAGATTGAAGGCGGGAAGAGAAGGGGATGACAGAAGATGAGATGGTTGGATGGCATCACCGACTCAATGGACATGGGTTTGGGTAAACTCTGGGAGTTGGTGATGGACAGGGAGGCCTGCCATGGTGTAGTCCATGAGGTCGCAAAGACACGACTGAGTGACTGAACTGAACTGTTAAGTCTTTCATTGTTTAGTTTTCCATCTGTCTTATTTTGCAAGCTAACCAAAGTTCCTTGATATTAGGGATATTTTTTTAAGAAATAATTTTCTAGCATAAAGAAATGAATGAATGAAGAATTAGGTAGTTGTAATTGTACAAGTAGTTGTTAGATAGTTTTAAGAATACATTGATCTTTGTAAAGACACCTATTGGTAAGAACTGGTAGAGTATGCTACCATTCCAGTTTCTTAAAGAGACAACCTGTGCAAAAACAAATTTATATTGGCAAATCTATTGGTACTTGACAACTTTAATGTGTATTTTTCATTCCTTTCTTGTAAATGTGTTCATAATTTGCAGTGGATAATGATTAATGTTATTAGCGTGTGATTGAGACCATATCTATATTTGACCTGCATACTGATCCTTGAGAGGCATGACAAAACTGCTCACTTGTGCTATCTTGTTAATCAGTATTAACTGCTGTGGCTGAATCCACCATGTAATGAGTCCATCGGTGGTTAAGACAATTCTAGAAAACAGATGCTTGGTTCATTGGTCTGTTGTTTCCACACATGTTAGATGTGGCCTTCTGTTCTCAAGGACCAGATAACTTTACACAGCACTGATGTGACTTGTTAGTAGAATTGATTTGCTTCAAAGGCTACCTTTGGAAACTGGACTTTTTGTACTTTTACAAGGTCCAAAGTAATAGGAAAGTTTTGAATCTGCATTATATTCTGATATTTTCTTTGCTTCAGAGGCTACTTATCCAACACAGAAACCCAAGAGTCACTCATACCTCTTCCTTTACTCTAACAATCCAATCAGATGACAATTCCTATATAATCTAGATCTATGACATCTCTGAAAGCAATGTCTTATTCCAAACCTTACCTTTACTGGCTGATTTCAGTTCACAATTTTATCAGCATTAACTTTTTCTCTGCCAACAGTCTCATCTGTCCTTCTAATACATCTGTCACATTGTCATTGTGGAGCTATCATGTTTTTTCTGCATAAAATGGTTTTACGACTCTCATCACTTAAATGATCAAATAAAGTCTTTCGCTGGCCCATGTTGGTCCCTCAGCAAGCCACAATGAGACCCAGTTCTACCCACCACAGTCCTGCAT
>SJXQ01004367.1:0-18213 GCA_006408695.1 Aepyceros melampus | reverse complement strand
AAGGGGGGAGGTGGGGGTCGGGATTGGGAGTTCATGTACACTCGCGGCTGATTCATGTCAATGTATAGCAAAACGAATACAGTATTATAAAGCAAAACAAACTAAAAAATAAAATTTAATTAAAAAGAAAAAAAAAAAAAAATCTAGTCTCTAGGATGGCAAACAAATCCTTTGGTTATCTGGTCCCTGCCTAAACTTTTTGCGACCCCATGGAGTGCAGCAAGCCAGGACTCCCAGTCCATCACCAACTCCCGGAGTTTACTCAAACCCATGTCCATTGAGTTGGTGATGCCATCCAACCATCTCATCCTCTGTCGTCCCCTTCTTTTCCTGCCTTCAATCTTTCCCAGCATCAGGGTCTTTTCAAATGAGTGATTTCTTTGTATCAGGTGGCCAAAGTACTGGAGTTTCAGCTTCAGCATCTGTCCTTCCAATGAATATTCAGGACTGACTTCCTTTAGGCTGAACTGGTTGGATCTCATTGCTGTCCAAGGGACTCTCAAGAGTCTTTTCCAACACCACTGCTCAAAAGCATCAATTCTTCGGTGCTCAGCTTTCTTTAGAGTCCAACTCTCACATCCATACTTGACTACTGGATAAACCATAGCCTTAACTAGACGGACATTTGTTGGCAAAGTAATGTCTCTGCCTTTTAATAGGCTGTCTAGGTTGCGCGTAACTTTTCTTCCAAGGAGTAAGCGTCTTTTAATTTCATGGCTGCAGTCACCATCTGCAGTGATTTTGGAGCCCAGAAAAATAAAGTCTGCCACTGTTTCCAGTGTTTCTCCATCTATTTGGCATGAATTGATGGGACTGGATGCCATGATCTTCGTTTTCTGATGTTGAGCTTTAAGCCAACTTTTTCACTCTCCTCTTTCACTTTCATCAAGAGCTTCTTTAGTTCTTCTTTACCTTCTGCCATAAGAGTGGTGTCATCTGCCTATTTGAGATTATAGATGTTTCTTCAGGCAATCTTGATTCCAGCTTGTGCTTCATCCAGCCCAGCATTTCTCATGATGTACCCTGCATGTAAGTTAAATAAGCAGGGTGACAATACACAGCCTTGACGTACTCCTTTTCCTATTTGGAACCAGTCTGTTGTTCCATGTCCAGTTCTAACTGTTGCTTCCCGATCTCCATACAGATTTCTCAAGAGGCAGGTCAGGTGGTCTGGTATTCCAATCTCTTGTTTTTAGAAAAGTATTCTTAAACATGAATGTCAATTTAAAGTTATTTGAAATTATTCCTCGAGGAGTATAGTTTTCCATTTTATCTGAAACCAGAACCCATCTATTTTTTCTTGATATTTTACAGTTGATATTTTAGAGTATTTTAAAATAGGAAAAATTATATCCTTTATGTTGACCTTCATTTTAACCATTTTCAAAGATCTTCATTTCTTCATATATTCAGGTTTCTGTCTGAGCATATACTTATGCCTGAAGAAACTTTTTTAATACTGAGTATAGTGCAAGTCTTCTTGTAATTAGTTCTCTATGCTTTTTTTTTTGTCTGTTTATTATTTCTTCTTAATTTTGAAAGATATGGTTTGTTGAGCATAAAATTCTTGATTTTTTTTTGGTTTTGTTTGTTTCAGCACTTTGAAGATGTCACTTCTGGCTTACATAGTTTCAAATGAGAATTACACTGTAATTATTATCTTTGATTTCTCTAGGATTGTTTCTTTTTCCTCTGACTACCTTCAAGATTCTCTCTTTATTTTGTAATTTTAAACATGATGTGTTTATGTGTTTTCACATGGTATTTCTCTTGCTTAGCACTTTCCAAAATCTTGGACATGTGATAATTTGTCTTTTATCATTTTTCCAAAAATGTCAGCCATTATTTTTTAAAATTATTTTATAAAGAAATTATTTCTTCAACCTTATTGTCTCTGTTTTTAGTCTTATATGATACCAATTACATACATAAATAACCATTTTATATTGTTCCTCATCTCAGCTCTTTGATGTCCTGTTCTGGTTTATCTTTTTTGTCTCTTTGGACAGTTACTATTGATTTATTTTTTAGTTCACTGATGAGTCAGTTAAAGGCATTCTTCATTACTGTTACTATGGGCTTTTTCCTTAATACTTGAGAAAGTTTTAAATTTAACATAAATTTTTAATATTTGGTAAGACAAATTAATCTACAAAGGTTAAAAATTATTTCTTTTTTGATTGTTGTGAGACACTCACCAAGAGATCTACCCTCTTAACAAATTTTTAAGTGCACAATACAATATTATTAACTATAGGTACCAGATTTCACAGATCTTTAGGACTTAATCATAGATGTAAAAATCCTCAACAAAATGCTAATAAACCAATTCAGTAGCACATTAATAGGATCATACACCATGACCAAGTAAGATTTATCCCTGGAATGAAAAGATGATTTAACATAACCAAATCAATTAATATGATCCCCCACACTGACAGAATGAAGGATAAAAATCACATGATCATCTCAATACATGGAAAGGGAGTGTTTGACAAAATTTAACACCCTTCCATGATAAAACTTTCAAACTATTTAGAGATGGAATTTATTTTACTATATTGCAGGACACATGTTACACACTGTGCTTTAGCTTACATATCAATATCGTTCCTTTTTATGGTTTCCCATTGCTCTGCTGAAATTACCCATGTGTCCTTGCCTGCTGTCCATCTCATATTTAGATAAACATATTAACTGCACTTGTTTTAAATTCTCTGTCAGAGCCTGATTCTATTCATTGTTTTGTCTCTTAATAATGGGTTGTTTTCTTATATGTGTGTGAGTGTTTGTTTGCATCTCATAATCTGGCTGATGGCAGACTTGTCTGTAGGGCAATAGAGTGATATAAACAATCATCATCTTTCAAGATGATAGTCATCTTATGTTCACTATTTCACTTAGCAATTAAAGTTTTAAATTGTTGCAACGGGCATTGTGAAATTATATGAAACTACTTCTATTGAAGGCTTATGTTTCTGTACTTTGCTTGGCTATCTTAAAGAAGTATGACCATTTTACATTTCTCTTACTTCAATACAACTTGAGTGCAACTTTGCAGTGTCAAAGTAAATTTTTAGAGATGATGATAAAGATAATGGTACTGTATTATTGTTGTTATTATTCACTCATTAAGTCATATCCAATTATTTGCTACCCTATGAAGGGTAACCCGTGCAAGCTCCTCTGTCCATGGGATTTCCCAGGCATGAATACTGGAGGAGGTCACCATTTCGGAGGAAATCCAAACCCAGAGATTGAACCTGCATCTCCCTGCATTAGCAGGCAGATTCTTTACCATTGAGCCACCAAGGGAACCCAGCTGTGGTGAGGAATAACTAATTGCAAAGTGGCCTTAGCTGTTATACTTAATATTTGAAACAGAATAAATACAAAAAGAAAAGGCAGCTGAGTCAGTTGATACACACATGAAACATTTACACTTTCTCTTTTCAGAAACTGTTTCAGAATTGAGAAATAATTCACTTTACATATTATTTATCCATGTAAAGTATATAGTTCATTGGTTTTTAATATGTTCACTGCATTGAACATATTAAACCATCACAACAGCCTAATTTTAAAATGTTTTTATTTCACCAACAGGAAACTCCATGCCTATTAGTTGTCATTCCACATCTCCACATCCCTCTCCCACCAAACCTAGGTCAACCATAAATCTATTCTATAGGTTTGCCTGTTCTGGATATTTCCTATAAATTGAATGATATAAAATGTTGTCTTCTGTGATTGATTTCTTTCACTTAGCATAATATCTTTAAGGTTCATCCACGTCATAGCATGTATGAGTACTTATTCAATTTTATTGCCAGTGTATGGGCATTCCACATTTTGTTTATCCATTCATTCATCAGGTGATGGACATTGGGTTGTTTCCACCTTTTGCTATTGGAAACAGTGATGCTGTGAACATTTCTGTACAAGTTTTTGTTTGAATATCTGTTTTTAATTCTCTTGGTATATATCTAGGAGTGGAATTTATGTTTTATATGATTACGCTATGTTTAGCTTTTTGAGGAACTGTCAAGCTGTTTTCCAAAGTGGTTGCAACATCTTCCTTCCTACCAGCAATGTTTGAAGATGCCAATTTCTCCACATCATCACCAAGCTTTATTTTTTTCTCTCTCTCTTTTCTATTATAGCTATTCTCGTGGGTGTGAAGTGATATCTCCTTGTGGTTTTGACTTGCATTTTCCTAATGACTAATGATGTTAAACATCTTTTCATGTGCACATTTGCTCCTTGTATATCTTTGAAGAAACATCTGTTCAAATGCTTTGCCCAATTTTTTATTGGTTTACTTGTCTTTTTTATTGTGGCAAAATATATGCAGCATAAAAGTAATCATTTTAGACTTTTTACAGTATACAGTTCTGAGACTTTAAAGTAAGTCACACTGTTGTCTACCCACCACCTCTCTTCATCTCCAGAACTTTTTCACCTTCCCAAACTGAAACTCTATACATGTTATACACTAATTCTCTTTCGTTCTTCAACTCAGTCCTTGACAATTACCCTTTTACATTTTGTGTCTCTATATTTGACTATTCTATGTACCTCATATTAATGATACCTTATAAGATTTGTCCTTTTGTGACTGGATATTTCACTTAGCATACTGTCTTCAAAGTACTTTAATGCAGCATATATCAAAATATCCTTCCCTTTTTCCCCCAATTTTGGCCATGCCACGGGGCATGTGGGATCTTAGTTCCCTGACCAGGGATCAAACCTGAGCCCCCTGCAGTGAAAGCTCAGAGTCTTAAGAATTGGACTGCCAGGGAAGTCCCCAGTATCATTTTTTCAAAAGACTGTTCATTCCTCATTGATCTGTATAGGCATTCTTTTCCCTTTTATGTAATTTGAAGTGAGGTACAATTTATATGGGTCACTAGAAAAGTATAGGGAAAAAATTTGTAAGGTCGTGGTTTTCAGAAGCTAAACTTTTAGTTAAATATTCATGTTTCTTTTGAGTACACTGTGATAATGAACTTAAGTTTCTGTTTCACAACAAAGTCTTGAAGGGTATATTTCACATTTTCAGAATGTATTTAACTTTTTCATTTGCAAATATAAGCCACTTGTATGATTCTTGGACGGGATTCCCAGATGGCACTAGTGGTAAAGAATCCGCCTGCCAAAGCAGGATATGTAAGAGACGTGGGTTTGATCCATGGGTTGGGAAAGATTCTCTGGAGGAGGGCATGGCAACCCACTCCAGTTTTCTCACCTGCAGAATCCCATGGACAGAGGAGCCTGGCAGGCTATAGTCCATAGATTCACAGAGTCAGACATGACTGAAGCGACTTAGTACATGCACACACACATGCTTCTTGGATAACTACTTTTAAATATGAGTATACAGAAAGTTAACTGAGTTTTTAAATGCATTTTCTGCTGAACAAGATAGATTAAAATGTAAACATCCTTTGCCAAATAGAAATTAATATTACATAATCTTTCAATTTCTCTTTCATACCCAATAAAACTTTTAGTAAATGGAAATGAAGCAGCTAGAGATCCCACTTCCTGAGGTGTGTTTTAATGGGAAAAGCTTCTGACCTGTCAATTTTAAATAATCCATGAAAAGAAGTGTTTACCATGAATTTGCTTTTAGACTTGAAATGAAAAAAAATTACACTTATGTTCTGATCATAGCTCCTATTGTCCCACCAATGATAATGACTAAAAGAAATTTTCTACCTCTAATTACAAAGCTAGGATGAACCAGTTGAAACATTTTAGACCAAAGATCATTAAAGATTATCTAATATTTAGCCCTCAAAGTGTTTGTTTGACACATAGTATTTTTAAAGTTAAACTTGGTTTCCTTCATTTTATTGAATAGAAGGATTTAAAATAAAAGATTGAACTTTAAGTTTTCCTTGAAATCCAAATCCTCTGGCAATATGGGATCTGCATTCCCATTGCTAATTATAGGCTGAAACTGAAATGTATTCTTTAGATCATCACTGTCTTTTCTCTCTGAGACTGAGATGTTGTTCAAATGAACAATTATTACTATTAGGTATTACACTTAACTGGAGAAGGGAATGGCAATCCACTCCAGTATTTTTGCCTGGAGAATCCCGTGGGTGGAGGAGCCTGGCAGGCCACAGTCCATGGGGTCACAAAGAGTCCAACACAACTGAGCGACTCACCCACACACACATACACATTACACTTACATTTGTGTTTCATGTAGCAGCTCATTTCATTTGTGTTACTTGCTGAACCTTCATTCATTTATGTTCTTGCTGCACCTGATCTGTACTCACCCTAGTGTATTTTCCTATGACTGTCTTAACAAATTACCATAAACCTGTGGCTTGAAATAACAAAAACTTCTTTTCTGATTCTTCAAGTGGCTGGAAGTCTGCAATCAAGATGTTAACCTGTTTGCCTCTTTCTGGAGGCTCTAGAGGGTATATGTTTCATGCCTCTGTCTTAACCTCTGGTGGCTACAGGCAATTCTTGGCGTTCCTTGTCTTGTAGATCCATCATTCCAATCTCTGCCTCTTTCTTCACATCACTTTCTTATCTGCGTTTGCCTGTCTCACATACCCCTCTGCCTTTTTTCTATAAAAATACCTGTCCTTGGATTTGAGGGCCCACACAAATCCAAGATTCATCTAATCTCAAGATTCTTAATTATATCTGTAAGATTCTTTCTCCATGTAAGGCAATATTCTCTTGTTCAAGGGGTTAGGGCTCTTTTGGGGGCTACCACTACATCCCCACTGTACAGATAAGAAAACTGAATCCTAGACAGGTTAAGTAACTCATTCAGAATCATACAACTAGTTTATGAGACAGAGTTGATTCAAGAACCCTAGTTTATGGAGTCTAAAAAGTCCTTTCTGTCATCATATGCTGCTATCATTTCTGCTCACTTTACTTTCCAAATAAATAGAGAATAAACAGATATAATATGTTGCCTGTAGCTTTATTGATTGTAATTTTGTTATTTTGCCTGATGGAGATCTTTAGAAGTCACATATTCACTTCAAAATGATCATCACAGTAAGTCTAGCTATGATATATCATCATACAAAGATATTACAGAGTCATTGACTTTATTACTATGGAATTCTTTTTTTGTAGAATTAATCTAAATGTGGTTAGTGAGCCACTTTGTGGTTCACTATTTGACTAAGCTATTGTCAGAGTAGTTTCCAGTAGATAAAATCTATTCTACCATTACCCCTATTTTGTTGAGGGTACTTTAAGTTTAGTTCTCAGTGGTAAAAATGGATTTGTCCTGAGCCATCTGTATCCTCCCCCACCCTTTCTTTGTAGCCCTCTCTGACCTAAACACACACACACACAGATGGACATGCTGTATTATAGTCTTCGTGTCCCAGCGTACAGCTATCAAGGAATAAGCCAACTGACAGACCAAGATAACAAATGCTGATTTATGACACATTAACACTATCTTGAAAAGTAAATACCATTTTGAATATAAGTTCAATAAAAGAGTAAAAATGTTATCATAAATTGATCTCACCGTGGTTTCTCTTCATTGTGCTCTACGGTTTCAGTCCCCTTGACACCTGAATACATAAGCTACAAACTTACACAATGGCAGTTATAATTTGTCCACTGTCTACTTTGGGAAACCTACAAGTTCTGAAATGAGGAGCTAGGAAATTTGAACATCCAGCAAAATCACCCTGTACAATTCATTATCTGAGATGTACAAATTTATTCCTTTTGATGTAAATTATTTGAGTTTTTACTCAAATGGTGCAGTGTGTTAGTTTTCTAGGGCTGCTATACAAATTACTACAAAGTCGGTTGCTTAAAAACAGGGATTAATTTTCTTACAGTTTTAGGGGCTGGAAGTCTGAGATGAAAGTGTCAGCCACATTGCTTTTTGGTTTTTTTTGACGTCTCTCTCCTTGGCTTGGAGATGGTCACCTGCTTGACACTGTTTCACATGGTCTTTTCCCTGTGCACTCACCCCTCGGTCTCTGTGTCCTAATCTCTTTTCATAAGGGCACCAGTCATATTGGATTTTGGCCTACCCTGATACCCTTTCTGTTCAGTTCAGTTGCTCAGTCATGTCTGACTCTTTGCGACCCCATGGACTGCAGCACACCAGGCTTCTCTGTCCATCACCAACTCCCGGAGTTCACTCAAACTCATGTCCTTTGAGTCAGTGATGCCATCCAACCATCTCATCCTTTGTCTTCCCTTTCTCCTCCCGCCTTCAATCTTTCCCAGCATCAGGGTCTTCTCCAATCAGTCAGCTCTTCACATCAGGTGGCCAAAGTATTGCAGTTTCAGCTTCAGCATCAGTCCTTTCAATGAATATTCAGGACTGATTTCCTTTAGGATGGACTGGTTGGATCTCCTTGCAGTCCAAGGGACTCTCCAGAGTCTTCTCCAACACCACAGTTCAAAAGCAACAATTCTTCAGTGTTCAGCTTTCTTTATAGTCCAATTTACATGACTACTCGAAAAACCATAGCTTTGACTAGACAGACTTTGTTGGCAAAGTAATGTCTCTGCTTTTTAATATGCTGTCTAGGTTGGTCATAACTTTTCCAAGGGACAAGCATCTTTTAATTTCATGGCTGGAGTTACCATCTGCAGTGATTTTGGAGCCCAAAAAACTAAAATATGTCCCTGTTTTCCATGGTTTCCTCATCTGTTTGCCATGAACTGATGGGACCAGATGCCATGATCTTAGTTTTCTGAATGTTGAGTTTTAAGCCAACTTTTTCACTCTCCTCTTTCACTCTCATCAAGAGGCTCTTTAGTTCCTCTTCACTTTCTGCCATAAAGGTGGTTTCTGCATATCTCAGGTTATTGATATTTCTCCTGGCAGTCTTGATTCTAGTTTGTGCTTCATCCAGCCCAGCATTTTCTCATGATGTACTCTGTGTATAAGTTAAATAAGCACGGTGACAATATATAGCCTTGACACACTCATTTCCCTATTTGGAACCAGTCTGTTGTTCCATGTCCAGTTCTAACTGTTGCTTCTGACCTGCATACAGATTTCTCAAGAAGCAGGTCAGCTGGCCTGATATTCCAATCTCTTTAAGAGTTTTCCACAACTTGTTGTGATCCACACATAGTGGATCATAGTTTTGGCATAGTCATTAAAGCAGAAGTAGATGTTTTTCTGGAACTCTCTTGCTTTTTTGATGATCCAACAGATGTTGGCAATTTGACCTTTGGTTCCTCTGTCTTTTCTAAATCCAGCTTGACAATTTGGAATTTCATGGTTCATGTACTGTTGAAGCCTTGCTTGGAGAATTTTGAGCATTACTTTGCTAGCTTGTGAGATGAGTGCAATTGTGCAGTAGTTTGAGCATTCTTTGGCATTGCCTTTCTTAGTGATTGGAATGAAAACTAACCTTTTCCAGTCTTGTGGCCACTGCTGAGTTTTCCATGTTTGCTGGCACATTGAGTGCAGCACTTTCATAGCATCATCTTTTAGGATTTGAGATAGCTCAGCTGGAATTCCATCACCTCCACTAGCTTCGTTTGTAGTGATGCTTCCTAAGGCCCACTTGACTTTGGATTAAAGATTTGCTGAGCGTGGCCCAGCCCATTAGAACAGAACCCAGTTTGCCCCTCAGTCAGCCTCTCCCATCAAGAACCTTCCAAATTCTGCAAGATCATAGTAAAAGCAGGAGAATTCCAGAAAAAGCATCTATTTCCACTTCATTGACTATGCTAAATCCTTTAACTGTGTGGATAACAACAAACTGTGGAAAAGTTTAAAACCGTGTTTACTTTTATTTTCCTATACTTACTACTCTCTATAACTCACATTTAGAAGAGAAAAGAAAATTAAGTTATTTTCTGCCTAATTTCTTATCAGTTTTCTATGTTATATGTACATTTTTCATCCTTGCTTTGAAATAACTGGATTATATTTAAGGTTAATGAACTTGTCCTAGCCTGGTCAGACAAACGACTAAAATGAAAGCAACCTCAGTTTTTTCCACCTTCTTGAGGTCTGAGGTAGAGAAAGATTAGCATAAATCTCTGCTTCTCATTATTTTTATCTGCCCTCTTGCCTTACAGCAGGATATCAAGGCTTCTAGAAACCTTGATATATATCCCTCTTCTCCACTCATGTTCACACCCCCTACCCCTTATAAGATAGTAAATATCAACAGTGAACTGGTGTTGTAAAAACTGTCTGATTATTCTTCTTTTAGGCTGAGGTAATTAAGTTCAAACCTTGGAACCTGATGGGAAAGAAAATTCTAAATGTAAATGTACCTTTTCTTCACTTATAAGTCTTGTCCACTCTGCCTTCTGAGAATGTGTGTGTGTGTGTGTGTGTGTGTGTGTGTGTTAGTTGCTTAGTTGTGTCCGAGTCTTTGCAACCCCATAGACGGCAGCCCACCAGGCTCCCCCATCCCTGGGATTCTCCAGGCAAGAACACTGGAGTGGGTTGCCATTTCCTTCTCCAATGCATGAAAGTGAAAAGTGAAAGTGAAGTCGCTCAGCCGTGTCCGACTCTACGACCCCATAGACTATAGCCCACCAGGCCCCTCCATCCATAAAAATTTCCAGGCAAGAATACTGGAGTGGGTTGCCATTTCCTTCTCCATAAGAATGATATATCAAGAGGGAAATAAGAGAAAATTTGATTTATAAAGTGAAACATCTGAACATTCAAAGATTTATTAAATTTAAATGTACTCTTTCATTTAATTCTTGAGAGGTTTATTTCTACTTAAACTACTGGCAGTAGCTATTTGCTCTCAACAGTTGGTTAATTACATCAGTGGACCAGAGAAAACTTTACTATCTCTAAATCCCCAGTTATTTGCCTCTTGAGAGATAGGTGTTTAATGACAAAAAGCCTTTCTTCAGTTGAGTCTCTTTGGATAACATTGCCCCCATGCTGTCCCTCTCTTACCCTGCAGATTACTAAGGAACTCATCTGGTTAAGTAATCCCCTGTAAAGAGATTAGAAGGGTAAGATTCATCTCATTGCCCCTACTGTGATGTGTCAGAGCTTGATAGTATTGCCCACCTACTCAGTACAGACAGAAACATTGGGGGCACTAAAATAGCATATAGATGCCTGTGCCATTGTGGTATGAAAACAATTAAATTCGTCTTCAAGTAGATAATGTATGGTATCACAGCCTTAATGATTTTGACTCTTTAGGAGGTAAGTAAGTAAGTAAAGTAAGTAAAGTCACTCAGTCGTATCTGACTCTTTGTGACCCCATGGACTGCAGCCCACCAGGCTCCTCAGTCCATGAGATTCTCCAAGCAAGAATACTGGAGTGGGTTGCCATTTCCTTCTCCAGGGGATCTTCCTGACCCAGGGATCAAACCCGGGTCTCCCGCATTGGAGGCAGACGCTTTAACCTCTGAGGTAGAAACATAGATTAAATTGGACTAGCATCTACTCAGACTGGGCATGAATGTTGGGGTGAAAATAAGGACAGGATTATTTAATAAACAGTTTGGACAACATGAGATAATAAAGCAGTGATTTCTTTCTCAAACTGCATTACAGAAAGTCCCATTTAGGAGGTGGGGTTTGGCTACCTCCAATCCTTTCCCTACTGAAGTCATTTCAACTAGACATTTCTATTTTATATATATATTTAAATATATAGATACATATATACATTATATCCGTAGGTCTATATCTGAAGTGGGTGTCATTCAAAAAGCATTTAACACAAAGTTCACATTTATGTTTTAAAAATTTAGTTTCTGATTCATCCTCCAACACATGTTCTCAAGTATTATTGAGAGAATTTCTTCCTGATTTGTGAATATATTTATATTAAAAATCTCAAGTATATAAAACAAAAATAAGTATTGTTATATCCTTAAATATTTTTTATTGAATAAGTTTCCTTCCCAGAGTGACAATTCACATGCATCATCAGCCTTTCCCTATTCTTGTTTTCAGCAGTCAGAATAACAAGTGCTACTATGTTGTCTGATGTATCTGAAGCCAGGCTCTGACAGAAACAGAGTTTTCTTGCTTTCTTCTCTTTGCCAGTTACTAAGGCTTTCATCAGACATTTATACCTCTGTGATTTGGTGGCTGCCACTGTTCTGTAATTTTTAAGTGTTTTCCTCTATTATGAAGTATGGTCCTGGAGAAGAGATACTGTGTAGTAGGAACAGAAGTGTTGAGTTCCAGTGGATGGTTCTTCTGTGAGAGCATACCATCAAACAAGCCACATAGGAATGTACTGAAGGGAGACGTTTGAGAACCACTTCTATTATTCTCCAGCACTGCTGCTCATTCATGGGAACTAGCTGTATGAGAGACACACAATGTGGGAACATCTGGTGGGCTAGATTTGCTGCGATGGCCTCATCAACTGGTTCATATTAATCCTAGCCACCAGCCATGGCTTTACCATTGGTTTTACCATGGGTCCAGTTTGCCTTTTGCAGCAGTCTTTGTTTGGCAATGAACTGTCCTTAGCCTAACTGCAGACCTCAGATCTGTTTAACATACCTGAGATATTATCAGAAGTACACCATTTTGAGTACTGCAAACTAAAATTCTGAGAGACTATGTTGCAAATAGGAGGGAAGTCATAATTTCTGTCTGAGTATTTGATGTTCCAATTATTACAGTTTACATATATACACATATAAAATTTCTTAACTGTTCCTACACATTCTATTCATTAATTCCATAAAATTGTGTAGTACTTTACATTCTCCAAAGTAGTTTCACATACATTCTTGCTTAATTCTTATAGTATCCCTGTGAATTTAAAATTATTCTTTATTTAATAGATAAAAGAAACAAAGTTCAGTTCAGTCATGCACTCATGTTCGACTCTTTGTGACCCCATGGACTGCAGCACACTGGGCCTCCCTGCCCATCGCCTACTCCAGGAGTTTATTCAAACTCATGTCCATTGAGTTGGTGATGCCATCCAACCATCTCATCCTCTGTTGTCCCCTTCTCCTCCCGCCTTCAATCTTTTTCCCAGCATCAGGGTCTTTTCAAGTGAGTCAGCTCTTTGCATCAGGTGACCAAAGTATTGGAGTTTCAGCTTCAACATCAGTCCTTCCAATGAACACTCAGGACTGATTTCCTTCAGGATGGACTGGTTGATCTCCTGGCAGTCCGAGGGACTCTCAAGAGTCTTCTCCAACACCACAGTTCAAAAGCATCAATTCTTCAGCAATGAGGTTAAGAGAGGTAACATAGGTTGTTGCAAGATTTCAAGAAATAGGTCCTGAATTCTAAATTCCTAGCCTACTATTTTTGCCTATTACCCCAGCTATCTTTGTTACAGAGGCAGTGTGTTATAATAGAGCCAGACTGCCTGCACTGAATTGAAGATCATTTACTTCCTAGTGGTATGACCTTGGATAAGTCATTAAACCTCTCTGGGTCAAACTTTCTCCATTGATAAATGGGAGTGATAATAGTACCTAACTCATAGGGTTTTTGTGGGGATTAAATGAGCTGACTTATGGAAATACTTGGAAGAGTGATTTGAATAGCCAGTGTTACATTAATGTTTGATGCCATTATTGCTTTTATTATTAGAATCCTTGTTATTAGCAGCAAAAACATTTTTGGATAACATTGTGGTTAAGATCTCATTTGTTTTATGCAGACTGCGTGGATTCAAATGCAGACTCCACCGCTGACTCTGTAGCTTTGGACAGGTTATTTCAATGCTCTTTGCCTCAGTTTCTTCATTATATAAAATGCTCATCACACATTATATAAAATGCTCATCACACTATGTTAATGCATGTAACATACTTAGACCAATGCTCAATGCATAGAACCCACACTTGCCTTATTCTTAACATCCTTGCTGCAAACTCAACCCCACAGTTTATGGCAGTTGTGCACTGTATATGCCATGTGTAATTCATCAGTGCTCTATAGTCTAATCACACAAGCTAGTGGTTTGGTTGTCATGGCAGTTTTTCAATAGGAATGTATTTGTTATATAAAAGTTATTTTTGGTCAGTCAGTGTGGTGTAGTGAAACGAGCATTCACTGGAGATCTTGTTCTATTGCTGAGTAGCCTCCAAGTGAAATTCCAGAGTCTAGAGAAATTATTTCAGCAAGAGTAAGAAATAACAACTTCCCTGTCCCCTTCTTTTCTCTCTCTGCTTAGGTGTGATGCTTTTGTTTCCAGCTTATAGTAGAACAGGCCTATACTAGAAGGCAGTGTGATATCATTATACTTAGGAACAAAAAATGTTTCTAGTTTGGATTTTTTTCCAGTACTATACTATGAGTCAATAGGAATATGAGATATACTTAGCAGTTACTTTAGAAGTAACTTTGCTGGTCTCCACTCATTAAGCATTCAAGGGGTTCCTATGCATAGCTTCATAAGTAAACCCTCAGTTTATGGGATGATTTTATTCTCAAAGATCATTTTTAGATAGTCTGTTGAGAAATTTTATATTTTCTTATAGAAATAATGTTATTATGGTGCAGAAGTTCTCAGATTAGCCCACTAAATTGGGTTTAGCCTGTGATAGGGCTGCAATATTGTACACACAGATCATAAATCATGTGCAAGAGTGCTAAGTACTTGTAATTAAAGCAAAAATAAAATTGAGTCTCGAGAATTAGCACTTTAAATACTAAAGCATGAGAATAGCACAGTTAATTACAGGTTGAGGAGACAGATCGAGGCTTTGGGAGATTGTTTCTGAAGAGCACTTCTGGATACTTTCAATAGACTCTGGAAGTTGATGGCACAGGTTTTGTCTAATTTCTAGTGTCTCAGATGGTAAAGAATATGCTTGTAATGCGGGAGACCTGGGTTCAGTCCCTGGGTCAGGAAGATGCTCTGGTGAAGGGAATGGATACCCACTCAAATATTCTTGCCTGGAGAATTCCATGGACTGAGGAGCCTGCCAGGCAACAATCATGGAGTCACAAAGAGTCAGACATGACTGAGCAACTAACACTTTCAACTTTCACTTCAGAAGAGATGTCTTTTCTTTTTCTTGATACAGGTATCTCACTAACTGCTCTTATAACTATCCAGCCATGATTATCATTTGGGGTTCACAGATAAAATGTATTGACTGAGAGAGAGGTTATCTTGAAGTACCTGGGCAAGAAAGAGGGGGAGGAAGAACAATTTAAAGGGTCATATTGGTCCATGAAAGAATTGTGATTGTTTAAGGTGGTGTTAAATAACCACTGTGAAGATGAGGAGCTCAGCTCCTATATAGGATCCCAATGGAAAGAAAGAAAGTGGGACCCCAGCGCCTTTTAAATTTCTACTCAAACATTCTTCCAATACTGTAGATCTTCATATATATCCTCTCTCCCCTGCTTGACCACCTCTTGGAGGAAGAAATGATTTCTTATTCATCCCTCTGCTTCCAACAACAGCTAGCACATACTAGGTGTAGAACACGTTGTATGTTGAAATGAAATTAGATGTGATCTCAAAGTGGAAACCTTTTGGTTGTTATTTGACCAGTGTATTAAAAGGCTATAAAACTCTACCCTCAACTAGCATGTGGTACATAATACTAGTATTTCCCAGAGCTGAATTCTGAATTGCAGTATTCCGAATAGATAATTGAGAATTCACACATGAATCATCTCTGTTTGGCTATAGACATATTCTGTTCTCTCCATTTCATGGATAGTACCTTTACTCAGTCTTTCTTTATTTCTCTAATCTCCCTACCTTGGAGCAGTCTGGGCAAATGGAATTTCTACACACTCTTGTAGCTTTGGAGGCTACCTGATTGACAAAGCTCTTTGGAGACATACATTTTGTAGCTTCCCTCAGGAACACAAAGCATCATGCTGGATCCAAAGAGGTTTGACTGTTGATTCTTTGTCTTCTTCTTTACTTTTGTTGATCTGACCCATCCCTGATTCATTCCTGCTGGAGACAAAGCCACATGCTGCACCATGGAGAGCAGTTGGTAATGAAACAACAAGCTGCTCCCAATTTTAAATATTGCATGTTGGGGCAAAGGCAGAGTTCCTTTTCCTCTAAAGCTATAACATTAAAAAAATTCTGTTTGATATTCAGAGTTATTTGATCTGGCAGTTTAACAACTGTTGATGTTTTAATTGCTTCTTTAAAGGATTTCATCTACATTTCTAGGTTTATTTTTATTTTACTCTGAAAGAATGTCAATATTAGCCATCATTTTGCCCAGTAAGTTACATTGCAGGATCTTGGAGTAAAATCCAGTAATTACTGTAACTGGTAATTTAAGACTCTGCTGAGAAATTTGGCAGTTTCCCTTTTCCTGAGGAGGCATCTCTTCCCATGGGGCTAGCAATCATTTATTGTTCTGAATCAGTTTTCACCCAGTTTATTGAGAAATAATTGACATATATCTCTGTTTAAGATTAAGGCATGCAGCATGATGGTTTGATTTACATATATTGGGAAATGATTATCACAATAGGTTCAGCTAACGTCCATCTTCTCATACAGATAAAATGTAAAGAAAAAAAAAGGAAAAAAACAAAAAAATTTCTCCTTGTGAGGAGAACTCATGAGATTTACTCTCTTAACAACTTTCCTATATATAATTCAACAGTGCTACCTATAGTCATAATGCTGTACATTATATCCCTTTGGACTTTGCTTTAGATCCCACATACAATATTTGTCTTTGTCTGTCTGACTTATTTCACTTAGCATAATACCTTCAAGGTCCATCCATGTTGTTGCAAATGGTAGGATTTCCTTGTTTTTATAGCTAATATCCCATTGTATATATACACCACAACTTCTTTATACATTCATTTATTGATTGATTTAGGTTGTTTCCATGTCTTGGCTATTGCAGATAATGCTGATGTAAACATGAGGGTGCAGATATCTTTTCAAGTTTGTATTTTTGTTGCCTGTAGATATATTCCCCGATACGGAATTGCTGGATCATATGGCAATTCGATTTTTAGTTTTTTGAAGATGCTCAATACTGTTTTCCATAGTGGCTGTACTAATTTACAATCCCATTAACAGTACACAGGCTTCCCTTTCCTTCACATCCACACCAGCATTTGTTATCTGGTTTTTTTTTTTTAATTTATTTTATTGACATAGTCTATTTACAGTGTTGTATTAATTTCTGCTATACAGCAAAGTGATTCATTTATACATATTTATACACACATTCTTTTCCATATTCTTTTCCCTGATGGTTTATCACAGGATATTGATTATAGTTGCCTAGCTATACAGTAGGACCTTGTTGTTTATCCAATATCTATATAATAGTTTGCATCTACTAATCCCAAACTCCCTCTCCCACCACCTCTCCTTGAGAACTACAAGTCTGCTCTCTATGTCTGTGAGTTTTCTTTTCTTTTCTTTTCTTTTTTAATGACAGTCATTCTAACAGGTGCAAGGTAATATCACATTGTGGTTTTATTTTGCATTTCCAGCATCATAGTGATGTTGAACATCTTTTTATATACCTATTAATCTTTCATATATCTTCTTTGGAGAAATATCTATTTAGATCCTTTGCCAATTTTTAAATTGGGTTTCTTTATTTTTAATTGTTTGATGATTGCTTTACAATATTGGTTTGATTTCTGTCATACATCAACATGAATTATCCATAGGTGAACATATGTCCCCTCCCTCTTCAATCTCCCTCCCACCTCCTACCCATTTCCACCCCTCCAGGATATTACAGCTCCCCAGTTTGAGTTCCCAGTCTTACAGCAAATTCCTATCAGCTATCAACTTACATATATTAGTGTATATGTCTCCATGCTACTCTCTCCATTCATCTCACCCTCTCCCTCTTCTCCCCCACACTTGTCCATAAGTCTGTTCTTTATGTCTGCAACACCATTGCACCTGTGTGAAAAGTTCATCGCTACTGTCATTCTAGATTCCATATATATATATATGCATTAATATGTGATATTTGTTTTTCTCTTTCGGACTTGCCCCATTATCTGTAATAGGCTCTATAGTCATCTACCTCATTCAGTTCAGTTCAGTCACTCAGTCATGTCTGACTCTTTGTGACCCCACGCCAGGCCTCCCTGTCCATCACCAACTCCTGGAGTTCACTTAAACTCACGTCCATCAGGTCGGTAATGCCATCCAGCCAACTCATCCTCTGTCTTCCCCTTCTCCTCCTGACCCCAATCCCTCCCTGCATCAGGATCTTTTCCAATGAGTCAACTCTTCACATGAGGTGGCCAAAGTATTGGAGTTTCAGCTTCAGCATCAGTCC
>SJXQ01004366.1:289006-307314 GCA_006408695.1 Aepyceros melampus | reverse complement strand
AAAACGGTAGCTCAGCTGATAAAGAATCCACCTGGAGATCTGGGTTCAATCCCTGGGTTGGGAAGATCCCCTGGAGGATGGCATGGCAACCCACTCCAGTATTCTTGCCTGGAGAATCCCATGGACAGAGGAGCCTGGTGGACTACAGTTCATGTGGTTGCAAAGAGTTGAATATGAGTGAGAAATTAAGCACATAGGGTATGAAATCTACAGGATCAAAGGAACAGGTAAAATGTGCCCAGCTCTTAAGTACTTGCTGTGTACCACAAGGAGGCCAATCTGTTGTTCCACAATGATCTAGAAGGATGGGATGGAGGAAGGGAATGGAGGTTATGGAGGGAAGGGATGTATGTGTTATTATGGCTGATTTGCATTGTTGCATAGCAGAAACCAACGCAACACTGTAAAAAAAATTTTTAGTTATTTAAATAAAAAAATAAATTAAAGAAATGTGCCCAGCTCCTCCTGGGAGCTGGGTTCACCATATACTAGAGTCAATCACACCTTCGCAAGATGGACTGTCCCAAAGCCAGGCTTCACACCATCACCTGTGAATCATTTATACTGCCTTCACTGAATAATTAATCTCCACATAGATAAAACAGGTCCACAGGCTCCCAAAACATCATGGGGCTGGTGCATAATTTACAGAGCAATGGCCGACCTCTCCATGCAGGGAGAGCAAGGCTTGGACACCTGCCAAGGTTGAGAAGGGTGTCAGCTGGAATGAGGAAGAACAGCAGCTCCACGGAAGATGGTGTTTGGGATGTAAAGGCAACTACTGAGACCTAGATTCCAAAAAGCAAGGCAGAGAAACATGAGAGTCAGGCCACCTCTGTGCGGGAGCTGGAGCTGGGAAGAGGGAGGACATTACTAGCATGTGTTTTGGAAGTCTGGAAAAATATCATGGATGCCACACTCTGCCTGACTGCTGAGCACCTGACACCCAAGCAATCTCTCCTGCCCTTCACAAATCATCACTGCCTCTGGCAAAAAAGCTTAGTTAGCAAAAAGGTTGAGAAGGGTGTCAGCTGGAATGAGGAAGAACAGCAGCTCCACGGAAGATGGTGTTTGGGATGTAAAGGCAACTACTGAGACCTAGATTCCAAAAAGCAAGGCAGAGAAACATGAGAGTCAGGCCACCTCTGTGCGGGAGCTGGAGCTGGGAAGAGGGAGGACATTACTAGCATGTGTTTTGGAAGTCTGGAAAAATATCATGGATGCCACACTCTGCCTGACTGCTGAGCACCTGACACCCAAGCAATCTCTCCTGCCCTTCACAAATCATCACTGCCTCTGGCAAAAAAGCTTAGTTAGCAAACACCCAGGCATTTTGACGGTTTCCCAGGTGGTACCAGCAGTAAAGAACCTACCTGCCAATGTAGGAGATATAAGAGATACACTTTCAATCCCTGGGTCAGGAAGATTCCCTGGAGGAGGGCATGGCAGCCCACTCCAGTACTGGAGTGGAGAATCCCATGGAGAATCCCACGGACAGAGGAGTCTGGTGGGCTACAGTCCATAGGGTCACATAGAGTCAGACATGACTGCAGTGACTTAGCATGCACACGCGTGCAAGCATTTTGAGATGATGAGATTTAACAGTGTGGATTTAGGGGAAAAAATAAGATGAATTTCAACTTCTGTGCCAGGAATTATTTCTTCTCTGCCCCTTACTCACTTGAAAAATTCCTGTTCCTTTTTCATAGACCATCTCAAGGATCACTTCCTCCAAGATGCCTTCCTTCACCTATTCAGGCAGATCAAGTTCCCCATCTCATAAAGAACTACACTTGTAACTGTCAGTCTCCCACAGTGGATTGCTAGATTCTTGGGGACAGGGAATCTGCTGAAATCTGTAGTCACAACACAATAGGTATATAGATAGTATATAGATAAATGTTTGTAGAGAAAATGAATGAAACAAGCAAGACAAACACCATGTTCACAAGATAGTTTCCCAGCCATTCCATGGAGTACTGCTACTTTAAGGATAACAGTAATATCAAAAGAATATGTGAAAATGTGTATGACATCGTCAAGACTGTTTTGCACCGTGAGGTACACGAACCAATGCTTGCCATTTCTGACACATTTTCTTCCACCCCTTGAGTCTGGCATCTGGTTGATGCTATAATAGTTGATTCTTAACTGAGTGATTGGATTCTTGAATCAACATACATACTTTCCTTGTGAGTTTCCAATCGTGTCACTAGGAAGCTGTGTGACCTTGACTTACTACATTAACTTCTCTGAGCTTCAAATTTCTTGCAAAACAGCCGTATTACTAGTATCAGTTCAGTTCAGTCGCGCAGTCGTGTCCGACTCTTTGCGACCTCGTGAATCGCAGTACACCAGGCCTCCCTGTTCATCACCAACTCCCGGAGTTCACTCAGTCTCACGTCCATTGAGTCCGTGATGCCATCCAGCCATCTCATCCTCGGTCGTCCCCTTCTCCTCCTGCCCCCAATCCCTCCCAGCATCAGGGTCTTTTCCAATGAGTCAACTCTTTGCATGAGGTGGCCAAAGTACTGGAGCTTCAGTTTTAGCATCGTTCCTTCCAAAGAAATCCCAGGGTTGATCTCCTTCAGAATGGACTGGTTGGATCTCCTTGCAGTCCAAGGGACTCTCAAGCGTCTTCTCCAAAACTACAGTTCAAAAGCATCAATTCTTCTGTGCTCTCTTTGTGATGCTATGAATATTATATAAGATAATTATATAAAGATATTAGCATAGGTATCTAACACTTGGTAAGCAATGAATAAATGTTGGCTATTAGTGTGTTTTTAATTTAGTCCAAGTTGTGTGGTTTATACTGTCTGTGTACTTGCCTTCTATTTTCTCCAGCAGCACCACACATCTTCACCTTGACTCTGGGACTTGCTGTCTGAATACACAAAACCCAAGGGGCAGGCCCAGAGCATGTTTGAGGGCCACAGGCTGCATCCTTGTAATTGTAACCTATTCTTACCTTTGGGCACTTCTGAACATCAAGATTAAAGAGCTGAATGATCTTAAATGATTTTCAGGTTCAGTTCAGTTCATTTTCAGGTTAGCAGCCTTTATTACTTTGTATGCAACTCCCGACAAAGACTGGACCATATAAAGCCCCAGCTTATATTTGGGTTCAGTTCAGTTCAGTCGCTCAGCCATGTCTGACTCTTTGTGACCCCTTGAACTGCAGCATGCCAGGCCTCCCTGTCCATCACCAACTCCCAGAGTTCACTCAGACTCACATCCATCGAGTCAGTGATGCTATCCAGCCATTTCATCTTCTGTCATCCCCTTCTCCTCCTGCCCCCAATCCCTCTCAGCATCAGGGTCTTTTCCAATGAGTCAACTCTTCTCATGAGGTGGCCAAAGTACTGGAGTTTCAACTTTAGCATTATTCCTTCCAAAGAAATCCCAGGGCTGATCTCCTTTAGAATGGACTGGGTTGCATCTCCTTGCAGTCCAAGGGACTCTCAAGAGTCTTCTCCAACACCACAGTTCAAAAGCATCAGTTCTTTGGCGCTCAGCCTTCTTCACAGTCCAACTCTCACAGCCACACATGACCACAGGAAAAACCATAGCCTTGACTAGATGGACCTTAGTCGGCAAAGTAATGTCTCTGCTTTTGAATACTTGATCCTAAAGCTATATATACAAAGTTTAAAAAGCTTTAACTAAATGCTTGACACTTTTCTAAGTATTTTACATTTTTCTTATGAGAAATTAAGGCCCAGAAACCTATGTATGAAGATTGGGCCTGTCATACTGTGTTTAGGAGAGCTTGCTAGTTGGAGCTAGATAAAAAAAAAAAGTTCAAATCCATGGGGAAAGAAAAAACTTCCTCATTGCTAAAATGTTCAATATTTCCCAATTTTAGACATCAAGGAAGAGGCAGCTTCTGGTATAGAAAGCCAAGTTTTGTAAGGCAAGGTGCAGATGGGCAAGAAAAAGTGTGCCCATCTTCCTCTGAGTTCACTCCCATTAGCTAAGATTTTGAGTATCTAAACATACTTGCTTCCCTGGTGGTTCAGTTGGTAAAGAATCCGTCTGCAACACAGGAGACCTGGATTCAATCCCTGGGTTGGGAAGATTCCCTGGAGGAGGGCATGGCTATCCACTCCAGTATTCTTGCCTGGAGAATCCCCATGGACAGAGGAGCCTGGTGGGCTACAGTCCATGGAGTCACAAAGAGTCAAACATGACTGAGCAACTAAGCACAGCACACACAAATACTTGCAGGAAGGTGGGGAAAATTGGTGCAGGCCAAAAAAGAGGGAAAAAAAAGGGGGGGGGGGATGTGAGTGGAGGGAAGCTGAGAAACAGCCTGTGAGGAGCCCAAGGCTGCTGTTAGGCAGCAAGTATTGTATAAACCCAAGTATCAAGTGGTCCACTGCTCTCTGGGGATAATTCTCTTCTGTGATCTCAGAGCCCTGCTAGCCATTCTTGCCTGACTCTGTTGCACCACGGAAAATGAAGGAATGGATTTAGATCTACCTTGGATACATGTGAAAGTGTCTCTGATAAAGGCTTGGTTGGTGGCAGCAATAATAAGAAGCCAAAGGGATTGCTGTGTCTCTGGGATGAGAAAGAACTCTCCTTCCCATACAAGGGGGAGCTTCCCCAACTATGATTTTCCAAGGTGGATGAAGATTAAATTTTATTAAAGACTCTGGTGCATTTCTTTACCTGCCCTAAAGTGAGTGAAGCCCATAGGAGAATGAAAATGGAGATTTCTTTCAGTCCAACCCGGAGGCTGCTCTAGGCCAGGCATTTGGGGTCCCAGGGGAAGAAAGGAAAATAAATTAAATTCTTTCATCTGGAAAATAAATACCAAGTGGCAAGTGATCATATGCACTGCTTGAGTGAGTAAGGGAGGTTTAATTCTGTAATCATTGCCTCTAGTTTTTCCATGGAGATAAATAGCAAGTTGGTGGGGAGAGATAATCAAAGCTGTAATGCTGTGTCTCCTTGGCTTCTCTTACCTAATTAAACAATAAAAATACTTCCCCATAAGTACTCGTTTCTATTTTAAAAATATTTAAGACAATATTTTAATCTTATGCTTGATTCAAAATAAAACTACAGATTTACCTAGCAAACTCCAATGACATTGAGTTCAGCATTGGGACATCAGTATGATGGTATCTCAATATAATAAGCTCCCCTCAAAGCACCATTTCTGACCCCCTTGTGAAGTGAAGTGAAGTGAAGTGAAGTCGCTCAGTCATGCCCGACTCTTTGCGACACCATAGACAGTAGCCTGGACCAAGCTCCTCCATCCATGGGATTTTCTAGGCAAGAGTACTGGAGTGGGTTGCCATTTCCTTCTCCAGGGAATCTTCCCAACCCAGGGATCAACCCAGATCTCCCACATTGTAGACAGACGTTTTACCATCTGAGCCACCAGGCCCTCCCAATGCACTGCCACACACTTCTTTGACATTTTAGATCTCTGGTGGTTTTCCATCATTTCAGCCTTCATTTACAGAATTCCCCAGGGCTTGCACTAATATTCACCGGTGCTCTTTTGAAATACCATGTCTATAAAGCAAATCATATTTATTAAATAATAATTAGTTTCCCTGTTTAGTGTTTGAATTTTCCAATAAGAGTTCCATTTAAAAGATCGACTTTAAATTGATTGATAGGATCCTAGCCAAAATGTACCCATTCATTCAGCAATTGTGTATAGAGTGAGTGCTGCTATGTGCCAGGTATTATTTGGGATACTTGGAATAACACAGGGTGACCAAAATGTTTTTAAAAAAATTCTAGGTCCTTGAGTAGCATAAATTCTAGTGGGAAAGTAAAGTCAAAACAAATTAACAAAAAAGTAATGAATAAATTATATTGCACACTATAAGGTCATAAGTGCAATCAGAAAAAGGAGAGCAAAACTTCCCTGGAGGTCCAATGGTTAAGATTTCGCCTTGCAACGTTGGGGATGTGGGTTCAATCCCTGGTCGGGGAACTAAAATCCCACATGTCATGGGGCTACTAAGCCCGGGTGCTGCAATGAAAGAACCTGTGTGTTGCAGCGAGATCCCACACAGTGCAACTGAGATCTGAAGCAGCCAATTAAATTAAACACCCAAAAAAAGGAAAGCAAAGTAAGAGAGATATCCATGGAGATATACAGGAGTGAATGTGGGTGGGCATAGTTAGGCTGTCATTTAAAATAGAGTAGCCAGCATGGAATTCAAAGAGAAAGTGTCCATTAAAGGATGTGAGAGTGTGCCATGTATATATCAATATATCACAGGGTGACAATTGTAAGCAAAGCCAAGGGCATCAAAATGTGCTTAGTGTCCAGGGCATAGCCAGGCCAGGTGCATATGGCTGGACAGAATCCAAGGAGAGAGTTGTAGACGACGCAGAGAGTTGGCAGAGGAAGACTTCATGGAGAGCTGCCATGGATATTAGAAAAGACAATGCCTTCACTCCAAGAATTGGAGAACCTTGGAGGATTTTCAACCAAAGAATAAGAAATGTATCATTTTTCCTAGCCTGTGCACTTCTGTTTAATCTAGCTATAAGATATCCAGCAGGCCTCTTGAAGTTTTGAAAATACCTGAAGCAGGTTCCAGAATCACCTCTGGGCTTCAGGAAAAGTCTAAGAACCCAGGTTTGATGCCAACATTTGTGTTACAGAGGAGAAAATGGAACACCAGAGTAGGCAATGGACTAGCCAATGGCCAGCCCCTGAACTGAGGCTTAAAATCACAAATTTGGGAATAAATTCTAGTGATGAAGTTAGCTCATTGTATAAGATTTGGCACACCTAATTCAGTCAAGTACCTTCCAGCTGATGGGAAAGGTGAAAGTGAAAGTGTTAGTCACTCAGTCATGTCCAACTCTGAGTCCCCATGGGCTGTAGCTCACCAGGTTCCTCTGTCCATGGAATTCTCCAGGGAAGAATACTGGAGTGGGTTGCCATTCCTTTCTCCAGGGGATCTTCCTAACCCAGGGATCAAACTCAAGTCTCCTGCATTGCAGGCAGACTCTTTATTACTAGAGCCACCTGGAAAGCCTGATGAGAAAGATAGTTTTTCAAAAAATAGGGCCTGTCAATGCTCAGACCAAGGCAACCCCTTCTAAGAAGCTTTCTTTCCTCCCATCCCCAAGTGGAAAGTGAGTGCTGCCCGTTACAGACCTTCATAGCCACTGATGCATAATCGTGGCAACTTTCCTGTTATGGGGCCTTGACTGTGGGCCATATTTAGCATCCATAATTTCTAAACTTCTCAGCAACACCTGAGGCAGGTACAATTATCTTTATTTCATAAATGAATGCATGAGGCATCAAGGAAATTCAAGAATTTGCCCAGAATCCCACAGTTAGCAGATGGCAAAACTCTACCCCACACAGCCTTGGAAACCCATCCTGTCGCAGACTTGGGTTCAAGTCCATTTTCAGCTGTGAATAAGTGTCCAGGGAGGCCAGAGGCTCATCTCTTTCAGTCCCACTGGACTCCTAGCACCTAGACCAGAACTGGGGATGCTCAGTGGATATTTGCTGAAAAAAATAATGTCCTCTATGAGGCTCAAATTCCTAATGCCCAAGACTCTGGTCCCATATAAAGACTGAACTAGATAATAAATGACAAAGAATTTTCTAAGACACAAAGACCTATATAGCAGTTATTCCAAACCTGAGGTGCTATGATTTAACCTTTAGTTGCTGCTATGTCTGTATTTCTTCTCTTAATAGCCTTTCAGTAAGCTACCCTGTCTGATGGAACACGGTGTCACCAGGTGAACTGATGGATAAATGATCAGAAAGAAGACTTTGTTTGGGGGATGATACAAAAGGCAAATAAGAATTAAATCAAAGTAACTATGCAGCCATTAAAAGTCACCTGCGTGCAGTATCCTATAGGTCCTGGCCCTTTAAAAACCAACGATGCAGGTTGTCACTCGCAGGAGTCTGAACTCCTCTACCAGGTTCAGGACTTTCAACTTGCAGGTCATCCTTCAGTGCCCATCTCTGCTGGCATAAACGACTACAAAAATCAACGGATGCTGCAGCTAGATGGGCAGAGACTGCCAAACAGAGGATGATGCTCCCTCAGGAAGAGAAGAGGTAAGGGGAATTGATGGAAGCTCTCAGGTGAGTCTTTTCATGGGAGCCTGGGGGCTGGTGGTGATCAGAGCCCTCGGGAAGGCAGGTTGCCATTCTAGCAGCACAGGGTCCCCTGGGATGCTTTCTTTTGACAGCTAAGTCTGCCAGAACTGCTTAGGAGGCCTGAACTGGTTTCCTGTTATCCTCCAGGGACTTGGCCTGGTTTCCTCTCCAAAACCGTACTGGTAGCCTCCACATTCTCTCTGAGGTATTGCCCTGAAAACATGCTTGTAGAGGGGAACCCTGGCTCCTCAGCTCAAATCCCCCCGCCCACCCCTTATTGCTGTCACAAAAGATATGCACGAGGGCCCTAAGCGCCTCCTGGGAGACACACAGATGTCCACCGCAGTCATGGCTCCGCTCCGGGCTGATTCACAGCTTAGGCGGCCAGGCAATCCCTGCAGGCTCTGTCTGCAGAGCTGCCTGGTGGCCTGGTGGTTTCTGGCTGTCTTCTCTCATCCCTGCCATGTCCTCTGAGACCTGATCCCTGACCATTCTTGCAGCCTTTCCTGTCATCAAATCCTCTCTCCCCTCAGACCCCATCCTTTCTGAATTTCAGGCATCCCCCAAACCCCTCTCTTTTAATGGGTACCCAGGATTTGCTTTGACCAGATATGGTAAAGCACACCAACATAGGAATGACTGTCATAGGGGAGGAATTTTACTCACCAACCTCAGGCACCCACACAGGTCCGCAGTGGGAGCACCATGACCAGTGAGGAGGCAGAAGGGAGGGGAGACTGCTAGCAAATGCCTCTATTGGAGTTTCCATGGAAACAAACTAGTAAGGCTGAGTGGGCAGGCTTAGGATTGGTTGAAAGTGTTAGTTGCTCAGTTGTGTCCGACTCTTTGCGACCCCATGGACTGTAGTCCGCCAAACTTCTCTGTCCATGGAATTCTCCAGGCAAGAATACTGGAGCAGGTTGCCATTCCCTTTTCCAGGGAATCTTCCTGCCCCAAGGATTGAACCTGAGTCTTCTGTATTCAGGCAGAGTCTTTTTTTTTTTTTTTTCAAGCAGATTCTTTACCGTCTGAGCCATGAAGGAAGCCATGAACCAGTGAGACAGGGTGGGCAGGCTGAGGATTGGCTAGTTTGAATAATTCCAGCAGGTTCTAGGGCCTGGGAGCTGTTCCTGGGAATCTGGTACCTGACCTAGGCTGATGAGGGCAAGGAGAGTGGCCTGGGGTGTAAGAGCCCCCTGAAGGGGGTGGTTGGGCACCTGGGCTGTGGATTGGCTGGTTTGCATAGGAAAATTACAGGCCAGTTATCTCGGGATTAGCTACCTCTGGGAGGAGCAGTCTAGCCAGGATCAGCCGAGCCCTGGGATGTCACAACATCAAAAATAACAGAATAAATATAGACAATCACATTTGTCAATTACTTCTCAATAAAGCTGGGAAAGCTACAGAATGAAAAGACATGATTGATACACCGCCACACTCTCTCAGGCATCCAAGGAGGGCTGGTTTCAGACCTGTGGGCACCCTGAGCGAGGAGGCTAATTGTTCGGCAACCTTGTGTCCTGGGGAGTCCATCTCTCCAGATTCCCAACTCACCTCAATCAGCAGTCAAGGGAAACTCACAGCTGAACCAGCTTGCTAATCCAAGTGCTCCCTCTGCTTTGCAAGTGGGATCTGGGAGACATAAAGATAAATCGCTGTCCCGAGGACAGCCCCATCATGGTTTAGTCCACATCTCTAGAGGGCCATGAGCCAGGTGCAGTGCAAGGCTTGGGGGGATAAACAAGGTGAAATGGACATAACCATTCTGTGTTAGTTTCCTGGGGCGGCCATTAAAAACTGGGGAACTTGAAACAACAGAAATTTATTCTCTCTGTTCTGGAGGGTAGACATCTGAAAACAAAGTGTTGGCAGAGCCACGCTTCTGTTCAAGACTCTGGGGCAGAAAGCTTGGTGTTCCTGGCAAGCCTTGGTGTTCCTGGCTTACGGCTACATCGCTCCCATCTCTGCCCCCATCTTCCCTCTGTCTTCACATTGTATTCTCCTTCTGAATGCCTGTATCCAAATTTCCTTCTTCTTATAAAGACACCATTCACTGGGTTATGTACAGCCCACCCTACTCCAATAAGTCCTCTTCTTAACTCAATTAAGTCTCCAAAGATCTTATTTCCAAATAAGGTCATATTCACAAATATTAGGGATGGTTGTTATTTAATCACTAAGTCGTGCCCAGCTCTTTGCAACCCCATAGACTGCAGCATGCCAGACTCCTCTGTCCTCCATGATCTCCTGGAGTATGCTCAAATTCATATCCATTGAGTCAGTGATGCTATCTAGCCATCTCATCCTCTGCCACTCTCTTTTCCTTTTCCTTCAGTCTTTCCCAGCATCAGGGTCTTTTCCAATGAGTCAGCTCTTCATAGCAGGTGGCCAAAGTATTGGAGCTTCAGCTTTAGCATCAGTCCTTCCAATGACTATTCAGGGTTGATTTCCTTTAGGATTGACTGCCTTGATTTTCAAGAGTCTTCTTGGGAATTGGGGTGGGGGGAATTGCATAATTTAACTCACAACACTCCCTGAAATGTATCCTCCAACTATTTTGTAGTATGTATCTGTTAATCCCATCCTCCTGATTTATCCTTCCCCACTCCACTTTTCTCTTTGGTAACCATAACTTTGTTTTCTATGTCTTTGAGTGTTTCTGTCTTGTATACAGATTCATTTGTGCTATTTTTTAGATTTCACATTTAAGTGATATCATCTGATATCTGTCTTTCTCTGTCTGACTTACTTCACCTAATATGATAATCTCTAGGTCCATCCATGTTGCTGCAAATAGCACTATTTCATTCTTTTTTTTTTTATGGCTTAGATATCATATCAATTAATCCTAAAAATCATATATAGCAGGGCTTTGGCTATGTAAAAACTGAGGAAACTGAGTCACAAAGGAGTTCTCAGTTGACTCCCTGACACTCATCCATTATCAGGTAGAGGGTCAATGTCCCTCCTGATGAGTCTCTACAAACTGCTGACTGCTTCCACCAAAAGCACACAGCAAAATCAACCCAGTAACTTCCAGAGTCAGTCCGTAAAAGGACCTGCAGCTTCCACCTTGTTCACTGGCACCGCACAACTTAGGAACCTGCTGCCACCTAACGAAACCCACCAAACTTAGTGGTGTAACAACAACCATCATACGTGCTTCTGAATCAGGGGGTCTGAATTCGGGACAAGCAGAGGTTAGTAAATGCCTGAGTTGAGGGTTCAAATCGGCTTTATGACTCCAGAGCCTTCTCTCTTAACCACCACTGGAAGATAAAGGTAGTTTGCAAAGAAACTCAAGTGCCCAGATAGGCTGATCTGCCTTAAACCCTTTCCAGCCCACCACCCACCTCCATCTTCCTTCCTACTCCCAAAGAACAATGTGAGCTTGAATGTCAAACTCTAGATCATTTTTATTATATTCAAAGTAACCACCTATGATGGCATAACACATCCTTTTCAGTGAAAAGTAAAAATGCAGTAAAAAAGTAAATTGTTTCCTGGCCAGGCTGCTCAAGGCCATAAACCCAGGTGCACCATTAACTCAGAGTAAACTACCACACAATTGCATTCATCTCACACGCTAGTAAAGTAATGCTCAAAATTCTCCAAGCCAGGCTTCAGCAATACATGAACCATGAACTTCCAGATGTTCAAGCTGGTTTTAGAAAAGGCAGAGGAACCAGAGATCAAATTGCTAACATCCGCTGGATCATGGAAAAAGCAAGAGAGTTCCAGAAAAACATCTATTTCTGCTTTATTGACTATGCCAAAGCTTTTGACTGTGTGAATCACAATAAACTGGAAAATTCTGAAAGAGATGGGAATACCAGACCACCTGACCTGCCTCTTGAGAAACTTGTATGCAAGTCAGGAAGCAACAGTTAGAACTGGACATGGAACAACAGACTGGTTCCAAATAGGAAAAGGAATATGTCAAGGCTGTATACTGTCACCCCGCTTATTTAACTTATATTCAGAGTACATCATGAGAAATGCTTGGCAGGAAGAAGCGCAAGCTGGAATCAAGGTTTCTGGGAGAAATTCAATAACCTCAGATATGCAGATGACACCACCCTTATGACAGAAAGTGAAGAGGAACTAAAAAGCCTCTTGATGAAAGTGAAAGGGGAGAGTGAAGAAGTTGGCTTAAAGCTCAACATTCAGAAAACCAAGATCATGGCATCCGGTCCCATCACTCATGGGAAATAGATGGAGAAACAGTGGAAACAGTGTCAGACTTTATTTTTTTCTGCTCCAAAATCACTGCAGATGGTGACTGCAGCCATGAAATTAAAAGATGCTTACTCCTTGGAAGGAAAGTTATGACCAACCTAGATATCATATTCAAAAACAGAGACATTACTTTGCCAACAAAGGTTTGTCTAGTCAATGCTATGGTTTTTCCTGTGGTCATGTATGGATGTGAGAGTTGGACAGTGAAGAAAGCTGAGTGCCAAAGAATTGATGCTTTTGAACTGTGGTGTTGGAGAAGACTCTTGAGAGTCCCTTGGACTGCAAGCAGATCCAACCAGTCCATTCTAAAGATCAGTCCTGGGTGTTCTTTGGAAGGACTGATGCTAAAGCTGAAACTCCAGTACTTTGGCCACCTCATGTGAAGAGTTGACTCATTGGAAAAGACTCTGATGCTGGGAGGGATTGGAGACAGAAGGAGAAAGGGATGACAGAGGATGAGATGGCTGGATGGCATCACCAACTCGATGGACATGAGTTTGAGTGAAATCTGGGAGTTGGTGATGGACAGGGAGGCCTGGCGTGCTGCAGTTCAAGGGGTTGCAAAGAGTTGGACACGACTGAACGACTAAACTGAAATGAAATGAACTGAACTGAACTGAGGACCTGGACAGGAGCAAGGATTCCAGGCATGAAGCTACCCAAAGAAATGAGCTGCTTTCAGATTAGAGGGAAAGGGGCAGCCCTGTGCCCCTGGCCAGGTATGGAGCAAATAAACTAGAAACTTTGTGATGTCAGCCTTTTTAAGGTGGTGTTTCTCAGCACTGTAAGCACAGCAGAACTATCTGGGGAGACTCTAAGAATAATCCTGACCACTAGATAGACTCACAGAAGAGTAGCTTTAGCAGAATTGCCGGAGTTGAGGCCCAGGCACTGTGCTCTTGAAACACTCCCAGGTGGTTCTCAGACCTGAGGGTTGAGGACGGAAGGGCGCCTGAGGTGATGCTGAGCAAAGCAGCTGCTCCTGTACTCATTTGGGACCCTCATTCAAGGGCAGTCGTTTGGCCCAACTGTATTTATCTGACATCCCTTGATACCAGAAGCGCTACTGCCTGCTGGAGATGCAGAGATGAACGAGATGATCTCGTCCGCAAGGATTTTCCCATGAAGGGAGTCAATGGCGAGCTTGGCTAAGTGTCAGAACAGAGCTGGGCACCGAACACAGTGGAGGAGCAGAAGGGAACTCAGTCTCGGAGATCTGCAAGGACTTTGAATGGGAGTCAACACCCAAACCGAATGTTACAAGAGGAATGAGAGTAAGCCAGCTGTGTAAAAGGTTGGGGAAAGCATTCACGGCTTCTGCAAAAGAAGACAGGTAGGAAGAAGAGAATGGAGCATCGTGGGACTTGAAGAAATTCAGATCAGAAAAAGTGGGCTAGAGACCATTCGAGAAAGCTAGTAGACCCCACGGGAGCTGGTGGGAGCCAGGCAAAAAGTGCCAAAATTTTGCTGGAGGGCAGGAAGCACCTTTGAGAAGTTGTCTGAGATCAAAGAATGAAAAGAGAGAGGAAAAAGTGGATGCACATAAATGCAATATTTATCTTGGTAATGTGTGCATGCTTATTATACTTAAAGCTAGCATTTACCACACACTTACCATGTGTCACAGTCAGCTCTAAGCCTTCACCTTCATTCATTCAATATTCAGCAAATATTTTTGGCTATCTCCTGCTACGGGTCATGGAGAAGGAAATGGCAACCCACTCCAGGATTCTGGAAAATCCCAGAGAGGAACCTGGAGGCTACCGTTCATGGAATCACAAGGAGTCAGACAAGATTGAACAACTGAGTATAGCATGCTATAGGCCAAGGACCATTGAGAGTGTAGAGAATACACAGTGAACAGTCAAAAGTCTCTCCTCTTTTTGGCCACGCTGCACAGCATGCAGGATCTTAGCTCCCAGACCAGGGATTGAACGCATGTCCCTGCAATGGAAGCATGAACTGCCTCGTACTCAGCCATATGTTTCTAAGTGTTACTGGGAAAGTAATTTGTAGATATGATTAGAGTCCGTGATCAGTTGCTTTTAAGTAAGAGAGATTGTTCTAGACAGTCTGAGTCGGCCTGATTCAAATACTTGAAAGGCCCTAGGAGCAAAGCTGAAGCTTTTGTAAGGAAGAAGTTCTCCCTGGGAACTACAGCATCAGCTTTTCCTGAGAGCTGTAGCCAGCCCTCCCTGAGGCTTGTGGGTTTCAGACTTGCCTGGCTGCCCCCACAATTGCATAAACCCATTCCTTGGATTGGGCTTCCCAGGTGGCTCAGTGGTAAAGGATCTGCCTGCCAGTGCAAGAGCTTCAGGAGACACGGGTTTCATCCTTGGGTTGAGAAGATCCCTGGAAGAGGAAATGGCAACCCACTCCAGTGTTTTTGCCTGGAAAATATCATGGACAGAGGAACCTGGTGGGCTACAGTCCATGGGGTCTCAAAGAATTAGACACAACTTAGCCACTGAGCACACCAGTGTGCACGCATTCGTTGAAATACACCTTTAATATATGTCTCCCACTTGTTCTGTTTCTCTGGTTGAGCCCTGATCAATACAGAGGAAGTGGTCATTTTATGTTAGGGAGTCCAGACCTCACTGACAAGATAATATCTGAGGGTTTCCCTGGTGGCCCAGTGGTTAAGACTCCATGTTTCCACTGCAGGGAGGCACAGATTCAAGCCCCCGTCAGGAGCCCCCATCAGGAAACTAAGATCCCACATGCTACCACCAATAAAAATAATAATAAGAAGAAAATATCTAAGGAAAAAACCTAAAGATGGTGAGTGAGTAAGTGAGCAAATATAATGGGACAATCCGGGTTAGAGGAAGTATTCCAGACAAAGCAAGAGCAAGTACAGGGCATTATTCCACTGCTCCTCATAATGACATTATGGAGTAGGACTTAGGGTGATTATCAAGAACTGGGGAGAGTCTTGAGACTTTTCCCTGCTGCCAGCTAACAAGGCAACCTGCCACATGTAGATGGTGTCAGAAGCTATGAGACATTTGGCTCAGAAGCAAAGAAAATTATCACTCACCACACTTTGGGTGATGTGAGCTTTAGGTGTGTCAGTTACCACGGCTCCTCCCCAAGTCCCACAGGAATGAGGCAGGTGGACCCACATGGATGCTGTGTACACCAGGGCCCTATGTGACCTGTACAAACCTGAGCTTAGGAGGCCTTCAATCTTATAATGAGACAACAGTCAAAGCTGCTCAAACCTTCAATCTTATAATGAGACAACTGTCAAAGCTGCTCAAACTTTACTTCCATTCAGGTGCTCAGTCATGTCTCACTCTTTGCAAACCCATGGACTGCAGCATACCAGGCTTCTCTGTTCATCACAAACTCCCAGAGTTTGCTCAAACTCATGTCCATTGAGTTGGTGATGCCATCCAACCATCTCATCCTCTGTCGTCCCCTTCTCCTCCCACCTTCAATCTTTCCCAGCATCAGAATCTTTTCCAGTAAGTCAGTTCTTCACATGAGGTGGCCAAAGTATTGAAGCTTCAGCTTTAGCATCAGTCCTTCCAATGAATATTCAGGACTGATCTCCTTTAGGCTGAACTGGTTGGATCTTCTTGCAGTCCAAGGGATGCTCAAGAGTCTTTTCCACCACCACAGTTCAAAAGCATCAATTCTTTGGCTCTCAACTTTCTTTAGAGTCCAACTCTCACATCCATACATGACTACTGGAAAAACCACAGCTTTGACTAGATGGATCTTTGTTGGTAAAGTAATGTCTCTGCTTTTTAGTATGCTGTCTAGGTTGGTCATAGCTTTCCTTCCAAGGGGCAAGCATCTTTTAATTTCATGGCTACAGTCACCATCTGCAGTGATTTTAGAGCCCTGCCCCAAAACAAAATCTCTCACTGTTTCCATTGTTTCCCCTCTATTTGCCAAGATGTGATGGGACCAGATACCATGATGTTAGTTTTTTGAATGCTGAGTTTTAAGCCAACTTTTTCACTCTCCTCTTTCACTTTCATAGAGAGGCTCTTTAGTTACTCTTCACTTTCTGCCATAAGGGTGCTGTCATCTCCGAGTCTGAAGTTATTGATATGCCTCCTGGCAATCTTGATTCCAGCTTTTGCTTCATCCATCTTGGCATTTCACATGATGTACTCTGCATATAAGTTAAATAAGCAGGGTGACAATATATAACCTTGACATACTCTTTCCCAATTTGGAACCAGTCTGTTGTTCCATGTCCAGTTCTAACTGTTGCTTCTTGACCTGCATACAGACTTCTCAGAAGGCAGGTAAGATGGTCTGGTATTCCCATCTCTTTAAGAATTTTCCACACTTTGTTGTGATCTACACAGTCAAAGGTTTTAATGTAGTCAATAGCGCAGAAGTAGATGTTTTTCTGGAACTCTCTTGCTTTATCGATGTTCCAACAGATGTTGGCAATTTGATCTCTGGTTCCTCTGACTTTTCTAAAACCAGCTTGAAGATCTGGAAGTTCACAGTTCATGTACTGTTGAAGCCTGGCTTGAAGACTACTACCTTGCTAGTGTATGAGATGAGTGCAATTGTGCAGTAGTTTGAACATTTTTGTCATTGCTTTTATTTGGGATTGGAATGAAAACTGACCTTTTCCAGTACTGTGGCCACTGCTAAGTTTTCCAAATTTGCTGGCATCTTGAGTGCAGCATTTTCAAAGCATCATCTTTTAGGATTTGAAATAGCTCAACTGAAATTCCATACCTCATTAGCTTTGTTCGTGGTGATGCTTCCTAAGGCCCACTTGACATGCATTCCAGGGTGTCTGGCTTTAGGTGAGTGATCACACCATTGTGATTATCTGGGTCATGAAGATCTTTTTTGTACAGTTCTTCTGTGTATTCTTGCCACCTCTTCTTAATATCTTCTGCTTCTTTTAGGTACATACCACTTCTGTCCTTTATTGTTCCATCTTTGTATGAAATGTTCCTTTGGTATCTCTAATTTTTTTGAAGAGATCTCCAACCTTTCCCATTCTGTTGGTTTCCTCTATTTCTTTGCATTGATCACTTAGGAAGGCTTTATGATCTCTCCTTGCTATTCTTGGAAACTCTGCATTCAAGTGGGTGTATCTTTCCTTTTCTCCATTGCTTTTAGCTTCTCTTCTTTTCTCAGTTATTTGTAAGGCCTCCTCAGACAACCATTTTGCCTTTTTGCATTTCTCTTTTGGGGGATGGTCTTGATCACTGCCTCCTGTACAATGTCACAATCTTCCACCCATAATTCTTCAGGTACTCTGTCTAGCAGACCTAATCCCTTGAATCTACATGTGACTTTCACTGTATAATTGTAAGGGATTTGATTTAGGTAATATCTGAATGGTCTAGTGGTTGTCCCTACTTTCTTCAATTTAAGTCTGAATTTGGCAAAAAGGAGTTCTTGATCTGAGCCATAGTCAGCTCCCAGTCTTGTTTCTGCTGACCGTATAGAGATTCTCCATCTTTGGCTACAAAGAATATAGTCATCTGATTTCAGTGTTGACCATCTGCTGATGTCCATGTCTTTAGTCTTCTCTCATGTTATTGGAAGAGGGTGTTTGCTATGACCAGTGCATTCTCTTGGCAAAACTGTATTAGCCTTTGCCCTCCTTCATTTTGTACTCCAAGAACAAAATGTGGTCCACTGAAGAAGGGAATGGCAAGCCACTTCAGTATTCTTGCCTTGAGAACCCCATGAACAGTATGAAAAGGCAAAATGATAGGATACCAAAAGAGAAACTCCCCAGGTCATTAGGTGCCCAATATGCTACTGGAGATCAGTGGAGAAATAACTCCAGACAGAATGAAGGGAGAGAGCCAAAGCAAAAACAATCCCCAGTTATGGATGTGACTGGTGATAGAAGCAAGATCCGCTGCTGTAAAGAGCAGTATTGCATAGGAACCTGGAATGTCAGGTCCATGAATCAAGGCAAATTGGAAGTGGTCAAACAAGAGATGGCAAG
>SJXQ01004366.1:267886-280074 GCA_006408695.1 Aepyceros melampus | reverse complement strand
CACCATGTTGAAATGGGTTGAGAAGAGATTTAGAGGTCCTGGGTTGGGAAGATCCCCTGGAGAAGGGAAAGGCTACCCACTCCAGTATTCTGGCCTGGAGACTTCCATGGGCTGTGTAGTCCGTTAAGTCACAGAGTCGGGCACGACTGAGTCATTTCCACTTTCACTTCAGAGATGAATATGTGAAGACATAAATCAAAGTGAAAGAAAGTGAAAGTCGTTCAGTCATGTCCAGCTCTGCGACTCCATGGACTATACAGTGCATGGGATTCTCCAGGCCAGAATACTGGAGTGGGTAGACGTTCCCTTCTCCAGGGGATCTTCCCAACCCAGGGATCGGACCCAGGTCTCCCACACTGTGGGCAGATTCTTTACCAGCTGACCACTAGGGAAGCCCAAGAATAATTGAGTGGGTAGCCTATCCCTTCTCCAGCAGATCTTCCAGACCCAGGAGTTGAACTGGGGTCCCCTGCAAGGCAGGTGGATTCTTTACCTGCTGAGCTACCGGAGAATCCCCTAAATTCCATAAATGAATATACAGTGCAAGTGATGAATAGATTCAAGAGATTAAATCTAATAAAGAATATGCCTAAAGAACTATGGACAGAGTTCCATAATATTGTACAGGAGGCAGAAAATAAAAACATCCCAGAGAAGAAGAAAAGCAAGAAGGGGAAGTAGTTATCTGAAGAGGCTTTGTGAATAGCTGAAGAAAGAAGAGAAGGGAAAAACAATGGAGAAAGAGAAAGGCACAAACAGCTAAACACAGAGTTTCAAAGAACAGCAAGGAGAGACAAGAAGCCCTTCTTCAATGAACTGTGCAGGAAAATAGAGGAAAACAACAGAAGGGGAAAGGCTAGAAATCTCTTCAGGAAAACTGGAGATATCAAGGGAACATTTCACCCAAAGATGGACACAATAAAGGACAGAAATGGCAGAGACCTAGGAGACTCAGAAGAGATCAAGAGGAGATAGAAAGAATACATGAAGAATTGTACGAAATAAGATCGTAATGAACTCAAAACTACAATGGTGTGGTCTGTTACCCAGAGCCAGACATTCTGGTCTGTGAAGTTAAGTGGGCCTTAGGAAGCACTGCTGTCAATAAAGCTAGTGGATGCAATGGAATTCCAGTAGAGCTATTCAAAACCCTAAAGGATGATGCTGTCAAAGTGTTTCCCTCAATATGTCAGCAAATCTGGAAGACTCAGCAGTGGCCACAGGATGGGAAAGGGCAACCCTCATCCCAATTCCCAAGAAGGATAGTACTAAAGAATGCTCAAACCATCAGACAGTTTCACTCATTTCCCATGCTAATAAGGTCATGCTTAAAATCTTATATGCTAGGCTTCAACGTTATGTAAACTAAGAACTTCCAGATGTCCAAGATGGGTTTAGAAAAGGTGGAGGAACCAGAGATCAAATTGCCAACATCTGATGGATCATAGAGAAAGTAAGGGAATACCTGAAAAGCATCTACCTCTGGTCCATCAACTATGCTAAAGCCTTTGACTGTATTGATCATAACAAACTGTGGAAAGCTCTTAAAGAGATGGGAATACCAGACCATATTACCTGTCTTCTGAGATACCTGTATGTGGGTCAAGAAACAGCAGTTAGAACCCTGTATGGAACAACTGATTGGTTCAGAATTGAGAAAGGTGTACAACAGGGCTCTCTGCTGTCACCTTATTATTTATTTAACCTATACACTTAGCACATCATGAGAAATGCCAGGTTGCATGAGTTACAAGCTGGAATCAAGATAGGCAGGAGAAATATCAACAACCTCAGATATTTGGATGATACCATTTTAATGGCAGAAAGCGAAGAGGAACTAAAGAGCCTCTTGATGAGGGTGAAGGAGTAGACTGAAAGAACTGGTTTAAAACTAAATGTTTAAAAAACTAAGATCTTGGCATCCAACCCCATTACTTCATGACAAATATAAGAGGAAAAGGTGGAAGTTGTGACAGATTTCCTCCTCTTGGACTCTAAAATCACTGCAGATGGTAACTGCAGCCATGAAATCAGACGACATTGCTTTTGGCAGGAAAGCGATGACAAACCTAGACAGTGTGTTGAAAATCATAGACATTACTCTGCCAGCCAACAAAAGTCCATATAGTCAAGGTTATGGTCTTCCCAGGGGTCACATACAGCTGTGAGAGTTAGACCATAAACAAGACAGAGTGCCAAAGAATTGATAGCTTCGAACCGTGGTGCTGAAGAAGACTCCTAAGAGTCCCTTGGACAGAGATCCAAGGAAGATCAAACCAGTCAATCTTAAGGGAAATCAACCCTGAATACTCATTGGAAGGACTGATGCTGAAGTTGAAGCTCCAGTATTTTGGTCACCTGATTTGAAGAGCCAACTCATTGGAAAAGCCCCTGATGCTGGGAAAGATTGAGGGCAGAAGGAGAAGAGGGCATCAGAGGATGAGGTGGCTGGATGGCATCACTGATGCAATGGACATGAACTCAGGCAAACTTCAGGAGATGGTGAGGGACCAGGAAGCCTGGTGTGCTGCAGTCCATGGGATCTCAAAGAGACAGCAACAACACGTGAAGTTAGCTTGTGTCTATGTATTTTCCAAGAATCGGGCATATGGAGTGGTGCCCAGAGGCAAATAGAAGGTCAAGGGATATTTAAAGCCTCACAGAAAGGATCTAAAAATGGACAGCTGGCTGAAAGCAAGTGTTTTCCCAGTGGCTCGATGGTAAAGAAACCACTTGCCAATGCAGTAAACATGGATGACAAGGGTTCGATCCCTGGGTCGGGAAGAGCCCCTGGAGGAGGAAATAGCAGTCCACGCCAGTATTCTTTCCTGGGAAATCCCATGGACAGAGGACCCTGCTGGGCTATAGTCCATGGGGTCGCAGAGAGTCAGACGCGACTGAGTCACACTGAGCATGAGCAAGGAGCAGAAATAAACAATATGGTGAAAACCAACAGAAGGAGATGGAATCTAGGCATGAGATCCAGGGTAACTTAGAAAGATTTGCCTATGATCGGAGGAGCAGCACAGGGAGTTGAGGAGGAGGACGGGGAGCATGGAGCTAAGGTTGTGTCTTGCCCCTTGGGGGTAGGGGTCATCACCCTTTACAGCTTCAGAATTGCTCACACTCACCACCTTAATCCTACAGTGTGAGGTCTGGAATCCTTATCTTCATGATACATATGAGGAAACAGGTTCAGACAGATTCAAGTGATCTGCTTGAAAGCTTACAAGACATGAATAGCAGAATGAGAATTCAAACCCAAGGCTTTCGTCATTAAACACAGCCCCTCTCCGTCCCTCTCCCTCTCTCTCGCCCCATCCCTTCCTTCATCTCTGTCATTCTCTCTCTGCCTCTATCCTTCTGACTCTGTCTCTCTTTCTCCTTCCTGCCCTCATTTTCTTCTTGGAATGCCGGTCAGTTCCTTTTGCAGAATCAACCTTGGAATTAGTGTACTGAAACCCTTAGGCACCCTCTTCTCAGCCTGGATTATATATGCTATCCAGGGACAGATTTGCCAGCAGATTAAAGCTGTTTGAAGCCTTCTTGAGTATTATGCCTCAGTTATTCAGAGCTAGGGACCTCTCAAGTTCTGGATTTTAAAATACGCTTTTTTTTTTTTTACTTTTCGATTAGTTGACAACTGCCATTAATGCCCTGTTATCCCTCTGGATTGCTCCAATGTAACTGCTCTAGAGGTTAAAGAATGTATTTGCCAAGGCTGGAAGCTGACTGAAGCCTCCCGAGTTCAATGCTTCCCCCTAAATCCCAAACTTGTGCATGGTTCAAATTCACTTACGCTTGGCAACAAAATCAACACATTCTGTTTCTTTAGAAAGACACTTCAAATTCCCTTTCTAAAAGAGCATAAGTAGTGGCCATTAAATAATTCATCCAGATAGCTTTCAGGAGAGCAAGGGTGTAAATAATAAGAACCATACAGGTTACATTTGACTCAAAACCCACCAGAAAATAAATAAAAGACTTGGAAGCCAGTCTGAAATTTCATTAACCTTAAACACACAGAGTTCCAACCACCTCATTAGTATAAAATAATACATTAGCTCAAGTCACTTTGGGTGCTCACGGGAAAACTTTGGGATAAATAAATTATTTGTGTGAAAAGATATCTGCTTCACTGCACAAAATGGTACCCTTGTGGCCCAAAGTGTTAATGATACTCCCAGCTGCCTCTAAAGGCATGCACTAAAATCATGCTGTTGTTTAAATAAAGATAGAGGGCTAGCACCAGTGCTGGCAATCGCCTGGCAGACAGGAAGGAACCTGCACAGATTTAGAGTTAGATGCGGGTTCGAATCCTGAATCTGCCATATTCTAGCTACCCTGTAGAAAAGTTAGCAAGCTCTTGCTTTAGACCCACAATTTTGATTATCATATGTCTGCTTTGTTACCAGGTCACTAAATCATGTAATCTCTCAACCACCAAGTGGAAACCCAGCATTGGGAGACTAGGAGCTAGGCACACAGGTGGGCAGATTCGGGCTAGAGTTTCACATCACTTAGTATTAGCTATGTGATATTGGGCATCTCTCTGGACCTCAGTCTTCTCATCTGTACACATGTAAAACAATAATACTTACCATATAGGTTGTTTTGAGGATGAAATGAGGTAACGTATGAGATTATATAAGGGCTTCCCAGGTGGCTCCGTGGTAAAGAATCCGCCTGCCAATGCAGTAGCTGCAGGTTCAATCCCTGGGTTGGGAAGATCCATTGGAAAAGTAAATGGCAACCCACTCCAGTGTTCTTGCCTGGGAAATCCCATGGACAGAGGAGCCTGGCAGGCTACAATCCACGGGTCCACAAAGAGTCAGATACAATTTAGCAACTAAACACACATATGCATGCATGAGATTATATAACCTCATTGTGATAGTGTGTGACACATGGTCAATTTTTTTGTTGTTATTTTAGAACATAATTTATTGGAGATTCAATATGCTTTTTTTAATTTAGCTATTTTTAACTGGAGGATAATTGCTTTGCCATGTTGTGTTGATTTCTGTCCTATATCAACATGAATCGGCCATTGGTATACGTATGTCCACTCCCTCTTGAACCTCCCTCTCACCCCTTCCAACTCCTCTAGCTGTCACAGAGCACAGAGCTGAGCTCCCTTCATCAAACAGCACATTCCCACTGGCTATCTATTTTTCATATGGTGTTATGTGTGTTTCAGTGCTCTCTTTCAATTTGCCCCACCCTCTGCTTCCCCTACTGTGTCCATAAGCCTGTACTCCGCGTCTGAGTGACACAGGTTTATTGTTCAAGATATATTAACTATGATTTTTTTTTATTAATTGTCTACTATTTATTAACAGCTCCTGTTGAAAACTTGGCTAAAAAAAGGAGAGTTTTACGGACGATCCATCTTTTCCCTCCAGGTCAGTGTTCTTCACATTTTACTCAGAATCATCTGGAATAGCTGTTAAAGAAAAAAAGGGGGGCAGGTTTCTGGGCCCACCTAAAGCTACTGAATCAGACCCTCTGTGGCCAGGAAGCAGGAATATCATTTTATAATCTCCCTCAGTAATTCCTATGCCTGATGAAATTTGAGAGCCCCTGCTCTGGGTTTGTGGGCTTCCCAGGTGGTGCCAGTTGTAAAGAACCCACTTACCAATGCAGGTTAGACATAAGAGACAAGGGTTCGATCCTTGAGTCAGATCCTCCAGATGCCCTGGAGGAGGGCATGGCAACCCACTCCAGTATTCTTGCCTGGAGAATGCCATGGACAAAGGAGCCTGGCGGGCTACAGTCCAGGAAGTTGAAAAGAATCAGACACGACTGAAGAGGCTTAGCATGCACACTCTGAGTTTCTGCTTCTCAAACTAGGAAATGAAGCAATTCCTGCAGAGGAACACAGGCTCTCTGTGAGGTGCTGTGCTTAGTCACTCAGTAGTGTTCAACTCTGCAACACCAGGGATTATAACCCCAGGTTCCTCTATCCAAAGGGAGTCTCCAGGCAAGAATACTGAAGTGGGTTGCCATGCCCTCCTCCAGGGGATCTTCCCAACCCAGGGATGGAACCCAGGTATCCTGCATTGCAGGCAGATGCTTTACTGTCTGAGCAACCAGGGAAGGTCCCCTGTGGAAACCTCTAATTCCAATGTTTTGGTTAATTTTAATGACCACAGAAATTTAACAACATGATTTGGAATTGATCTAAGTACTAGGGTTTGCTGCTGCTGCTGCTTAGTTGCTTCAGTCATGTCCGACTCTGTGCGACCCCATAGACAGTAGCCCACCAGGCTCCTCCATCCCTGGGATTCTCCAGGCAAGAACACTGGAGTGGGGTGCCAAGTGCTAGGGTTTAGTAGGAAGTTAAAAGATACATTCAGGTTTAAAGTTGTTGATTTCAAATGCTCTATGTTAGGACTTATATGTGGAATTCTAAAAAAATAAAACAAGCAAATTAATATAATGAAACAGATGCAGACACAGATATAGTGAAGAAATTAGTGGTTACCAGTGGAGAGACACGACCGAAGTGACTTAGCAGCAGCAGCAGCAGCAGCAGTGGAGAGAGGGAACCAAAGAGGGAAAAAATAAAGTAGGTGATTCGGAGGTGCAAGTTATTATGTATGAAATAAATAAGCTACATATTTGGTGCAGCACTGGCAATGTAGCCAATTTTCTAAAATAACTTTAAATGAAATATAATCTATAAAAATATTGAACCACTACATTGAAACTAATAAAATATGCTCACCAGGCTCTTCTGTCCATGGAACTCTCTAGGCAATAATACTGGAGTGGGTAGCTATTCCCTCTTCCAAGGAATCTTCCCTGCCCAGGGATTGAACCCCTGTCTCCTATATTGGCAGGTGAATTCTTTACCACTGAGCCTCCTGGGAAGCCCTTTATTGACTTTGGGCTTCCCTAGCAACTCAGTTGCTAAAGAATCTGCCTTCGATGTTTGATTCCTGGGTTGGGAAATTCACCTGGAAAAGGGATAGGCTAGCCACTCCAATATTCTTGGGCTTCCCTGGTGGCTCAGCTGATAAAGAATCTGCCAGCAATGTGGGAGACCTGAATTATATCCCTGGGTTGAGAAGATCCCCTGGAGAAGGGAACGGTTACCCCCTCCAGTATTCTGGCCTGGAGAATTCTATGGATTGTATAGTCCATGGGGTGCAAAGAGGCGGACATGACTCGCTTTCACTTTTCAGTGCTAAAAATTCCCACATGACACTCTCTCTTCAATCAAAGTAAAGAATGCATCTGTGAAAAGATCAAGGCAAGTACTCAAAGTTTATTTGGGAAAGATTGAGGGCTAGAAGAGAAGGAGACAACAGAGGATGAGATGGTTGGATGGCATCACTGACTCAATGGACATGAGTTGAGCAAACTCCAGGAGTTAGTAGAGGACAGGGAAGCCTGGTGTGCTGCAGTTCATTGGATCACAAAGAGTCAGACACAACTTACCAGCTGAACAGCGGCAACAAGTTCTCAACAGACATGAAGAGGCACCAGGACCTGGGCATTTCCAACCCTGTCATACCCCACCTCAATCCAAGACACAGTGAGAGAGGAGATCAGGAGATGGGGTGGGGCTTGTGGACTAAAAGAAAAGAGGAACAGGGCAAGAATCCAGAACTACTTCCATTTGAAGGATGATTCACATTTCAGGGTCAAAGTGACAATGTGACAAAAGATGACCAGACAGACCTCCAGGCCTGTCTCTAAGCTGGAGGCCTGCCTTGGCTGGACCTCTGCTGGGGGAGGAAAAGGAGAAAAGCAAAGACCCAAGGCAGGAGAGAATTACTTTGAAAAGCATCCGTATTGTAGGGGGAAGAGAATTCCTCAGAATATTTAACTCTAAATTCTGGAACGGCACCTTGTAGCCTTGTGATCTTGGAAAAGCATCCTTAGCCAGTTCTCAAAGCCTCAGTTTCCTAATCTATAAAAAACCACAGAGTTATACTCAGGATTTAATGATGCATGTGACCTTACTCGGTGATTTAAGGCATGCTCAAGCAGATTCAATGCAAGACCAGCCAGTCCCTCAATCTTTCCTAGGTCTGAGGGCAGACAGGTAAGATGTAAAGCCCAGGAGCTTTATTTTTCTCCAAGTTCTAAAGGTCCTTCTCCAGCTTTCAGATGAGATAGCGAACCAGGAAACTACTCTTCAAGTGGCACCATATCTATTTCAGCATCCCCATGCCCAACGAATTGTCTAAGCAATGAATACAGCAGGCATGTAGGTCAGGGAGTAAATTCACCTCCTTGTGCTAGGAACTCTTGGCTGTAGGGTAAAATAATGTAATGTTATGATTCCCACCCCTACACATGAGACTGAGCCAGAACATTCTGCTCAGTTCCAGGTGGCTTGTGCTCAGTGATGCTGTCTGCTCAGACACTCCAGCTGACTGTCTGGATGGCTGCAGCCACCTGGATGTGGACAGAAGGAGGAGCATGGGCTCTGGAGCCAAACTCGACCCCGATCGAGACTCGAGTCTAGGCCGAGCATTTTAAGTTCTCTGTGCCTCTGCCCGTGTATTAATTTCCTATGGCTCCCACAACTGGGTGACTTAAAAGACTAATAATTATAAGTTCAAGTTCAATGCATGAAACAGGGCACTCAAAGCCGGTGCACTGGGACAACCCAGAGGGATGGGATGGGGCGGGAGGAGGGAGGGGGTTCGGGATGGGGGATTTACACTAAAATCCAGTATGATTTCATCTCCAGATTCATAACTAAATACATCTACAAACTCCCCTGTTTTCAAGTAAAGTCACATTGAAGGTTCTGGATGGACATGAATTTGGAGGGCACTGTTCAGCCCACTATGCTCTCCTCATCTGTAAAATGGGAAAAATCCTCTTGGCACCTACCTTACCAGATGCTGTAATAAATGAGACAATACACATAGACGGCTTCCTGTGATGTCCAGTATAAAGGAAACACCCAATCAACATGACCTGTTGATAGAGAGCTTAGGCCGACATCTATGAATAACCCACTTTCTCACCTTGGTTAGTCACCTCTCATTTCTCCATGTCTCCACTGGGTGAAGGGAAACACTGATGCTTCAGTAGCCCTGGAGCCCAGAGTCTTGCTCCAGGACTTAGGCAAGGTTTTCTGTGAAAGGCAAGGTAGTAGATATTTTAGGCTTCATGGACCATATATGGTCTTGGAGGCAACTACTTATTTCTTCTGTCACAGCGAGAAAATGGCATGGACAAGACATGAGCCAAAGGGCATAACTGGGTTCCAATAACATTTTATTTACACATCAGATGGTGGGCTGGATTTGGTCCTGCTTCCAGTCTCTCCCCACTCCAGCTAACCCTCCCAGCCTTACCATTGACCTTCACAGAACATCATCTCACCGTTGACCTTCCCAGAACATCACCTCTCGGTATTTTTTGCCTCTCTTCTACATCTGAACTTGTCACAAGTTAGTCCCTTTTCTAAGACAGCAACCGCTTTCTAGCTTCTTATTTATGAACACATCTGATCTCCTACTCAAGACTGTGAGCTCTCAGAGGAAGTACTGAGTGGATCTGCCCTGTATCACTATGTGTCTTGCACAGAGTGGGTTCTGCTTAATGAACTTGGACAATGCTGAGCTTCCAAGCACTGCCTTCCTCCTGTTGGCTTCCAAAAACCTACTCTGAGGGAATATTGTGAACTTCCAACTTTATTCAGAGGGTTTGAACGTTATTCCAGGAGCCATAAGGAGCAATGGCAGGTGTCAGAAATGACAGGCATTCATCCATGTTTGAAGTCCTAATGAGTAAATAGCGAGAAGGTTAAACTTAGCCCAAGGAAACTCAGAGTTGATTTAGTCACCAAATGGTCATATCTCCAGCAATCAATAAATGTCCTAAGAGCCATTGTTTTATTTTCCATTGAGATTAAAAAAAATCAGAGTTAAGTGGTTTGGGCTCTAATATAAGAGCTGGTTTCGGTTTTTCCTCACTACTCACTACTATTTGACATCCCTGAGACTAACTTTTCTTACCTGTAAAACAGGTATAATAAAAACATCTCCCTCCTAGGTTTTTGAGAGAATTTAATGACTATGGAGGATGCAAAGTCCCTGGTACTGAGTCTGAGAAAACTCAGACCATGTCAGGCAGTATCATTATTAGCAGTATCGCTACAATAACTATTAAGAGTGCCAAGCAGCAGTCCTTCTCTGAAGACTCGAATGTTTAATTAGCAGCTTCACCTTTCTCCTTCAGCTTCTTGCTGCAAGATTCTCCCAGGAATCACTGCGTGAGCATCATCACCTCTGCTAATGATACTGAATCACCACATCCTTCCCGTTCTCCTACGACACCAAGGTCAGCTATGGAATGCATTAATGTCTCAGGCAGACAGTTTCTCCTCAACCCGTAGTAACTTCCCGAATCTAAATTTGAATAAGCCTGAGGTCTCCTGGCTTAAAGTTGATGACCACTGCCCCCTTTCCAGATCTCATTTTCTTCGGGTCAGTTCTGCTTTTTTGATCAAATTATGAGCACATGGATAATAACACTCACCCAGCATCTTGATCTCCAAAGCAATGTAAAGGTCTTCAAGTCCATCTGCCTATTCAGTGAATTTCCATCTTTAATGAAAACAAGTTTCAGACACCAGCTTCAAACGCTGATGCAGGCGAACTTGCCTCCCAGGGGGCAGGTGCACTGCATGCATGTTAATGTGTAAAAATCAGGACGCGCAGGCAGGGCGGACTTCAAAGGCATGAGATGTGGAGCAGGAAGACAAGGAGGCTCTTCGGAGATTGCTGACTGTGGGCAAGTCATTTAGCCTCAGTCTCAGTGGTCTGGTATCTAAAAATGGAGATAATACATATGCCTCAGCCACATCACAGTTGTGGCAAGAAATAAGTCAAATAATGGTTGAGGGAATGATGAGTGGATGGTATGATTCAGCATTACTTCTCAAAGAGGTCATTTTTTTCAAATTTCAGCCCTTCTGCTTAAAACTGGAGGTTTGCCTCTTTCACTTCTTAAACAAACTGTGTCAAAGGTCCTGTCTGCTCTAAAGAAATGGGGAGGGAACCTATTTGTTGTATATTCACTGCGAGTAGTATGACCTAGCACTGAACACTTTACTAAGGCCCACATGCTTTCCTAAGAGAACTTAGATAACCTCAGAGCAGTCCTATAAATAGGCAGCATCATTAGCTCCTTTTTAGAGATGGCACATCTGAGATACAAACCTGATTAATGTCTTGCCCAGTTTACTCAGGAAAGGAAGAGTCTATTTAAATTTTCAGTGGAATATAGTTGACTTTCTTCTGCTTTATTGACTGTGCCAAAGCGTTTGACTGTGTCAGTTCAGTTCAGTCGCTCAGTCGTGTCCAACTCTTTGTGACCCCATGGATCGCAGCACGCCAGGCCTCCCTGTCCATCACCAACTCCCAGAGTTCACTCAGACTCACATCCATTGAGTCCGGGATGCCATCCAGCCATCTCATCCTCGGTCATCCCCTTCTCCTCCTGCCCCTAATCCCTCCAAGCATCAGGGTCTTTTCCAATGAGTCAGCTCTTCGCATGAGGTGGCCAAAGTACTGGAGCTTCAGTTTTAGCATCATTCCTTCCAAAGAAATCCCAGGGCTGATCTCCTTCAGAATGGACTGGTTGGATCTTCTTGCAGTCCAAGAGACTCTCAAGAGTCTTCTCCAACGCCACAGTTCAAAACCATCAATTCTTCGGCACTCAGCCTTCTTCACAGTCCAACTCTCACATCCATACATGACCACAGGAAAAACCATAGCCTTGACTAGATGGAACTTAGTTGGCAAAGTAATGTCTCTGCTTTTGAATATACTATCTAGGTTGGTCATAACTTTTCTTCCAAGGAGTAAGCGCCTTTTAATTTCATGGCTGCAGTCACCATCTGCAGTGATGGATCACAACAAATTATGGAAAGTTCTTCAAGAGACAAAGGTCCATCTAGTCAAATCTACGGTTTTTCCAGTAGTCATGTATGAAGGTGAGAGTTGGACTGTGAAGAAAGCTCAGCGCCAAAGAATTGATGCTGTTGAACTGTGGTGCTGGAGAAGACTCTTGAGAGTCCCTTGGACTGCAAGGAGATCCAACCAGTCCATCCTAAAGGAAATCAGGCCTGAATAGTCATTGGAAGGACTGATGCTGAAGCTGAAGCTCCAATACTTTGGCCACCTGATGTGAAGAACTTACTCATTGGAAAA
>SJXQ01004366.1:232179-267448 GCA_006408695.1 Aepyceros melampus | reverse complement strand
GTTATATATATATCAATCCCTGGGTTGAGAAGATCCCCTGGAGGAGGGCATGGAAATCCACTCCAGTATTCTTACCTGGAGAATCTCCGTAGTCAGAGGAGCCTAACAGGCTACAGTACATGGGGTCGCAAAGATTCGGACACTACTGAAACAATTTAGCACACACACATCTATATGTTTTATAAAACAAGTATATATATATATATATATATATATATATATATGTAGTCTTTTTCAAACTGTTTTCCCCTATAGGATATTACAGAATATTGAGTAGAGTTCCCTGTGCTTAGTAGATCCCTGTTATCAAGAGTCATTTGGTTCATATACAGCAGTGTGTATTTATTAGTCCCAATCTCCTGATTCATAATTTCCTCTCACAGTTCCCTTTGGTAATTTTCCTAATCAACAGGCTTCAATATTTATCCAGGGACCCCCCCAGATATACTTTCAAGCAAGTCTGTAAGATAAAAACTATTTTCACAATGATACTGAAATGACTTTTTCATTCTCATTCTCTCACAAGTCTACAGTGGAGTTTTCCAGACACTACGTATCACGTGAAATCACAACAGATTGCATGAAGAAACGAACAGGAAAATCATGCTGTCTTCCTCTAAATCAGGAGAGATTTAAAAAACAGTATGACGCCAATCTTTTCAATTTTTTTTTTTTTTAGTTTTGGAAAATATTTTTATTGTATTATTTTAATATTCAATGCATTTTATTGTTGTGTTTATAAGTTAAAAATGTATATTTTTTAAAATTCTGTTTTAATTTTTGATATGGTAAAGGTCAGTAGCTACTATAAATATAAGCAAAGCTCTTTGGAGTCCTCAGTAATTTCTAAGAGTATAAAGTGGCTCTGATACTTAAGTCTTTGAGAACTGGGGCTTTTAGCTAGATAAGATACAGTATCTACCCTAATCTCCCAGAAAAGCCATGCTTTTATTTCTAGTTTTTGATGAAGAAATTGAAGTTTAGAGAGGTCACATGGTTGAAGGTCACACAAATCACAATAAAAACTTTCAAGAAACAGGAGCTAACCAGTATCCTTTTTCTTCACTTTATTGTGACTCACCCTACCCTATGTGTCATAGACACTTCACTGGTATAAATCTCTGCCAGTCAACTGCCTCTATGTTGGGCTTCCCAGGTGGCACCAATGGTAAAGAACTCACCTGCCAATGCAGAAGACATCAGAGATGAGAGTTTGAAACTTGGGTCAGGAAGATCCCCTGGAGGAGGTCATGGCAACCCACTCCAGTATTCTTGCTTGGAGAATTCCATGGACAGAGGAGCCTGGCAGGCTACAGACCATAGAGTCACAAAGAGCCAGACGTAGCTGAGAAAACTTAGCGTGCAAGCATGCAGAAAAGACCACAGAACCTAAACATTTTCAAAAAGTCTCATAATTTACTTCTGAAATTTTATTTATTTGAATCGGAGGTTACACACATTACTATTATTGCTCTTCTCTCCCACCTAAGTCTCAGTTGTGTCCGACTCTTTGCGACACCATGAACTGTAGCCTACCAGGCTCCTCTGTCCATGGGATTTTCCAGGCAATAGTTCTGGAGTGGATTGCCATTTCTTTCTCCAGGGGATCTTCCCAACCCAGGGATTGACCCCAGGTCTCCCTCATTGTAGACAAACGCTTAACCGTCTGAGCCACAAGGGAAGTCCAATTTCCTCCCAGATGATATCAAAAGCCATTCTGATATTGAACTTGACATTGTGCCACCACAGAGCATAAGCAACACTGTGGTGTCTCTTCCCCACCATTCATCTCCCGGCTAAGCAGAGCCTCGGTCAGTTTATGATCCCAAGGAGAAGATTTCTCATTGGTCTAAACCAGCTGCAGTAACTTGGTTTGACTTGACAAGTAGTTAGTTTAGAAGAAGTCATGTGACTCCATCCTGGCCAGTAAGGTGGAAAATGGCTTGGCTGAATTTTTGGAAAACCAACACATTTAAGGGAAAAAACATACAGATTTGAAACATGATGCTTTTCCTACTTAACATAAACTGTGATGCCTGGAGTTTGTCTTGGAAAAATGAAGTCACCAACACAAGTAAAACAACTAAAAAAATAACAGGAATCCTTACATTATTGAGCTATTGAGTTAGCACAAGATATCTTAAGAGACAAATAAAACTCTATTTAAGTTGCCCTTAGTCACCAAGATAATCACAATGGTGTGATCACTCACCTAGAGCCAAACATCCTGGAATGTGAAGTTAAGTGGTCCTTAGAAAGCATCACCACAAACAAAGCTAGTGGAGGTGATGGAATTCCCGTTGAGCTGTTTCAAATCCTGAAAGATGATGCTGTGAAAGTGCTGCACTCAATATGCCAGCAAATCTGAAAAACTCAGCAGTGGCCACAGGACTGGAAAAGGTCAGTTTTCATTCCAATCCCAAAGAAAGACAATGCCAAAGAATGCTCAAATTACTGCACAATTGCACTCATCTCACATGCTAGTAAAGTAATGCTCAAAATTCTCCAAACCAGGCTTCAACAATATGTGAACCGTGAACTTCCTGATGTTCAAGCTGGTTTTCGAAAAGGCAGAGGAACCAGAGATCAAATTGCCAACATCCGCTGGATCATGGAAAAAGCAAGAGAGTTCCAGAAAAACATCTATTTCTGCTTTATTGACTATGCCAAAGCCTTTGACTGTGTGGATCACAAAAAAACTGTGGAAAATTCTGAAAGAGATGAGAATACCAGACCACCTGACCTGCCTCTTGAAAAATCTGTATGCAGGTCAGGAAGCAACAGTTAGAACTGGACATGGAACAACAGACTGTTTCCAAATAGGAAAAGGAGTGCATCAAGGCTGTATATTGTCACCCTGCTTATTTAACTGATATGCAGACTACATCATGAGAAACGCTGGACTGAAAGAAGCACAAGCTGGAATCAAGATTGCCGGGAGAAATATCAATAACCTCAGATATGCAGATGACACCACCCTTATGGCAGAAAGTGAAGAACTCAAAAGCCTCTTGATGAAAGTGAAAGTGGAGAGTCAAAAAGTTGGCTTAAAGCTCAACATTCAGAAAACGAAGATCATGGCATCCGGTCCCATCACTTCATGGGAAATAGATGGGGAAACAGTGGAAATGGTGTCAGACTTTATTTTTCTGGGCTCCAAAACCACTGCAAATGGTGATTGCAGCCATGAAATTAAAAGATGCTTACTCCTTGGAAGAAAGTTATGACCAACCTAGATAGTATATTCAAAAGCAGAGACATTACTTTGCCCACTAAGGTCCGTCTAGTCAAGGCTATGGTTTTTCCAGTGGTCATATTTGGATGTGAGAGTTGGACTGTGAAGGCTGAGTGCTGAAGAACTGATGCTTTTGTAACTGTAGTGTTGGAGAAGACTCTTGAGAGTCCCTTGGACTGCAAGGAGATCCAACCAGTCCATTCTGAAGGAGATCAGCCCTGGGATTTCTTTGGAAGGAATGATGCTGAAGCTGAAGCTCCAGTACTTTGGCCACCTCATATGAAGAGCTGACTCATTGGAAAAGACCCTGATGCTGGGAGGGATTGGGGGCAGGAGGAGAAGGGGACGCCCGAGGATGAGATGGCTGGATGGCATCACGGACTCGATGGACGTGAGTCTGAGTGAACTCCAGGAGTTGGTGATGGACAGGGAGGCCTGGCGTGCTGCAAATCATGGGGTCGCAAAGAGTCAAACACAACTGAGCGACTGAACTGAACTGAGACATCAGTGGAGAGAGAAAAGGTCAGTATGCTCTGAAAACATGGCAGTAGGAAGTATTAAACGTTAAGCACAAAATGAAAAAAGGATAGAAAAAATTAACAGAGCCACAGTAACAGTAAGGGACAATATAAAGAAGTCTAATACAAATGCAACTATAGTCTGAGAAAAGAAGGAAGGCAGAAAAGAATATTTATAGAAATAATGGCTAGATTTTATTCAAATTTAATGAAAACTATAAACATACACAATCAAAAAGTTCAATAAGCTTCAAACAAAATTTTTTAAAAAAAGAAAGAAATCAATCCCTATAATCAAACTTCTATACACCAGTGATAAAGAGAAAAATCTTCAAAGAAGACATTAGTAAAAATGACACATTATATTCAGAGAAGCAAAGATAAGAATGACTACAGAGTTCATATCACAAACAATACACAACAGAAGACAATAAAATATCTGTAAAGTGTTGAAAGGGGAAAAAATGTCATTCTAAATCCAGTGAAACATCTTTCAAAAGTGAATAGTAATTTTAAATATTTTCAGATAAGCAAAAACTAGAATAATTTAGCGAGGATATCTTGACTACAAGTAAGGTTACAAGAAGTTTTGGGGACAAAAATAAAATTATACCATATAGAAACTTGGGTCTATTCAAAGGCGTTATGAGTAGTTTAAATAATAACTATCTGTGCAAAGGAAAAACATTTTGACTCAAGGTTTAATAATTTAAATGGAAATTGTTTACATTTTGACATAAATCACAGCAAGATCCTCTTTGACCCACCTCCTAGATTAATGAAAATAAAGGCAGAAATAAACAAATGAGACCTAATTAAACTAAAAAACTTATGCACAGAAAAGGAAACCATAACAAGATGAAAAGACAACCCTCAGAATGGGAGAAAATAACTGCAAATGAAGCAACTAACAAAGAATCAATCTGCAAAGTATGTAAGCAGCTCATATAGCTCAATATCAGAAAAACAAACAATCTGATCAAAAAATGGGCAGAAGACCTAAGTAGACATTTTTCCATAGAAGACATGCAGATGGCCAATAAACACATGAAAAGATGCTCAAGGTCACTCATTATTACAGAAATGCAAATCAAAACTATGATGAGGTATTACATCATACCAATCAAAATGGCCATCATCAAAAAAAAACAAAAACTACAAACAATAAATGCTGAAGAGGATGTCGAGAAATGGGAGTCCTCTTGCACTGTTGCTGGGAATGTAAACTGATACAGCCACTATGGAGAATAGTATGGAGGTTCCTCACAAGCTAGGAATAAAGCTACCATAGGACCGAGCAATCCCACTACTGGGCATATACCCTGAGAAAACCACAATTCTAAAAGACAATTGGACCCCAGTGTTCATTGCAGCACTATTTACAAAAGCCAGGATATGGAAGCAACCTAGATGTCCATTGATGGATGAATGGAATAAATAAGCTGTTGTAGTTATATACAATGGAATATTACTCAGCCATTAAAAGGAATGGATTTGAGTCAGTCAGTGAGGTGGATGAACCCAGAGCCTGTTATACAGAGTGAAGCAAGTCAGAAAGAGAAAAAGAGCTGTCATGCATTAACACATATACATGGAATCTGGAAAAATGATGCTGATGAACCTGTTTACAAGGAAGAACTGGAGATGCAGACATAGAGAACAGGCTTGTGGATGCAGCAGGAGAAGGAGCAGAAAGGACAAACTGAGAAAGTGGACTGACATGTGTACACCATCCTGTGTGAAATAGATAGCTAGTGGGAAGCTGCTGTGTAACAGATCTGTAATAGATATACAATAGTAGGAGCCCAGCCTGGCACTCTGTGATGACCTAGAGGGATGGGATGGGAGAGGGGAGGGAGCCTCACGAGGGAGGTGNACTCTCCATGCTGCACACCTACACATGCAAATGCAGGCAGGGATTGCTTTATTCTGAAGCAAATCCCAGACATCACATTATCCCACATTAGAAGCCTTCTTAAAGGAAACGTGCCTCTAAGACTGTAGGGCTCACAGGGGAAGAGGCATAGATATGAACTGCAGGTCCTGGCATTGCTTCTTCTTAAAGACCCTCTATGGGAGGTGGGGAGGGAGGCTATATGTATGTATATATATATATATATATATATATATATATAAAATTATGACTGATTCGCATTGCATTGCATTGCTGTATGGCAGAAACCAACACAATGCTGTAAAGCAATTATCCTCCAATTAATTTTTTAAATTTTAAAATGAAATTGTTTAAAGAAAAAAGTGAAAAGAATGCATTATTGATTGATTGATTGATTATAACAATAGTACTGTGCCTGGGGCGAAGAGAAGTAGAGTCGTCTTACATTAGAAAATTAAAAGGATATAAAATGCTATACAATGCAAACATTGGCAATAAGAAAACTGGGTGATTATATAAGCATCAGATGAATTGGGCTTCAGGACAAAGAATATTGCCAGTGATAAAGAGGGACATTTCAATGTAATAAAAAGATTGAATTTATTTAATTTAAAGAAGACCTCACAATTCTAAATGTATAGGGACCTCACAATCCTAAATCCTGAGTAACAAAGTTTCAAAATATATGAAGTAAAAACTGGTATAACTAAAGGAGAAATGAGCAGATCTTAAGTGTATTTTGAGATTTCATCACTCTTCTTCTAGTAGTTGATGATAAATCAAGTGGAATAAAGTCTAATAGAAGGCTTAAACAGCATTTACCCCCAACTTGATCTAACTGACATTTATAGCACAAACAACAACAGAAGACAGATAATTTTCAAGTGTGCTTAGAAATTCACTGAGATATACCACATGCTGTGTCATTAAAAAGCCTCAATACATTTTAAAGCATGGAAATCATACAATCTATTTTCTCTGACTATTACAGAATTAAACTAAAATTCAAAAATTGAAAAATATAAGGAAAATCCAAATATCTAGGAAAATGATCACTTCAGAATAATATTTTTTTTTCAAAGAAAACTTGAAACAAGGAAAATTAAAAGATATTTCAAAGTGAATGAAAAGTACTGTATCAAAATTTAGAGATGCAAATAAAGCCATGCTTAGAGAAAAATTTATAATCAGATGCTTACATTGTCAATTTTTTTAACATGTTCAAAATCAGTTAGTTTAGCTAATAAATAAAAAATAAGAGCTGAAATCCAAAGTAATAGAAAGGAAGTAATGAAAAGTTTAAATCAATGAAATAAGAAACCAAAAATAGAAAAAACAATCACCATAAGCTGCTTGTTTAAAAAGATCCCTATATAAATGATGAATCTATAGCTATACTGATCAAGAAAAAAGATATGGTGTAATCTGCCATACAAACAGAGTGAAGCCAGAAAGTGATCAACTCAATAGCTGCAATAGAAAGCACACAAACAAGTGGAATGTTTAAAAAGTGGGAGGAAAAGAGGTGTATCAAGCATGTGGCAAGCAGAACATTGTAGTGGCTACACTGAGATCAGACAAAATAGACCAAAAGAAAAACATTGTTATTAGATGTAAAGAAAACTATTTTATAATAATAAAAATGGTCAGCTCATAAAGCATAACAATTTGTCATCTTATACACATCCAAGACAATTTCAAAGTAAAATTTTAAAAACAGAATTAAAGAGAGAAATAGGCAATTCAAAAATAATATCCCCACTTTCAATAATGCATAGAGCAAATAAGATTTTGGAAATAGAAAACTTGAACAACTCTAACTCTAGTTAACTGACATCTGTAGAATGCTTCACCCAACAGTGTCAGAGTATACATTCTTCTTAAGCATACAATGAAACATTCTCCAGAGTAGACCATAAGCCAATCTGTAAAAGAAGCCTCAACAAATGTAAAAGGATTGAAATTATACAGAATATGATCCCTGACACAGCAGAAGGAAACTGGAAATCAATCACAAAAAATAACCTGATGATAAATTTACAAATATGTGGAAATTAAACAACACATTGCAAATTACCAATGGGTCAAAGAACATGCCCTCGAAGCATGTTCTGTTTCAACAGTAGCACGGACCTCAGTCGTTCATATCTGAGCTCTGGAGTCAGACAGGTTCCCACACTTGCCCTTCCATTTCCAAGCTGTGTGACTCTGAACAAGTTCCCCACACACCTCTACCCCCATTTCTGAAATGGTAGAGCCTGCCACTTGGGGTTGCTCTGAGAAGCACAGTGTCTGGTCCATATCTAATGCCCATTAAGTGTTAGTTTTACAAATAATGTCTCAAAGGACAGCTATTGATATGCACAATCAGCCCAGATTCCTCCCACTATCCAAGAGTATGGCTCAACATCTCCATTTTGGAAAATCTTTGGTCTGCTCTTCTGATTTTGAGTTTGGGCCTTCTACCCAACTCCACCCTGTTTGCTCCTTCTAAGGTTTTGGCTTCTGCTGTAGGCCAGTTGTCACTGTTTAGATGCTAAGTCATGTCTGACTCTTTTGAACTGCAGTGCACCAGGCTCTTCTGTCCATGGGATTGCTCAGGCAAGAATACAGGAGTGGGTTGCCATTTCCTCCTCCAAGCGATCTTCCCGATCCAGGGATCAAACTCATGTCTCTTGCATCTCCTGCATCAGCAGGCAGAATCTTTACCACTGAGCCATCAAGGGAAGCCTCTATCATCTAGACCCAACCTCAGAACTCCTCTGCTAGGTCTACCCAGGATCCTGCTTCAAAGGAAGAGATAACTGATAATGTAGATAAACCTCCCAAACAGACTCTGGAAAGCCCTAGTCAAGTGGAAAAGCCTTTAAGAAGGTTACAGAAGTGGTGTCTGTGGAGGTTGGCCCAAGAAACGAAAAGATGGATAGGTATACAGGCTTGCAGCCCATGGAATATATAATCAATTTCACTAGTCCATCTAAGGTTCAAAACTTCTGATTCTGGTCAGAGTGCAACAAGCCGTTGGATCAAAGTGTTCCTGTTGTCATGCTTTGGCAAGGACCACGCAGAGATGTAATTGTGCCACCGGTAGGCCTGGGTGAGTCCAAGGACACACCTCCTTCAAACACAGGAAAGGCCTCATCAGGACATATAACCAACCTACTCCCACAGACAGTGGCTGTGAGGGATGCTTGGGGAAATCAAGACCTCAGCTGCTGAGATGAGCAATTTCCAAGCTGAGAGTTTGCCGGAGACTATTTTGTGCACAGCAGAAGAACTGCTGCTGGCTTCTGCTCTGCTAGTCCTGAGTAGCAAACCAGTGAGAGCTTGCCTACAATGGTGATTCCAAGCTGGAGGAGACTCTGCCTTTCAGAGGACATTGAGAAATGTCAGGAGGCATTTTTGGTTGTCATAACTGAAGGAGGGGGCTTCCAGTGCTTAGAGTCTAGTGATGCTACTAAGCATCCCAGAGTACAGAGAATAGCCCTACATGGGGCAGAATTAGCCAGGAGGAAATACCAACAGTGCCTTGACTGAGAAGCCCTGTCCTACAAGAAAGGACCAGGATCATTTCCATGGCATTCTCAGAGCACTGTGCCATAACCAGACCCCACTCTGGTTGATCAGCCTCACTATTGATGATGCTCATTTGTTAAGAGCATAAACATCTGAGTCCACATTCAAGCTGCCCCACTTACCAGCTTAAGCAAGATATTTCACTCTATGTGTTTCTGTTTCCTCATCTATAAAATGAGAATTTAAGTAAAATGCACCTCACGGGACTTCCCTGGTATTAGAGTGGATAAGAATCCTCCTGCCAGTGCAGGGGACACTGGTTCTATACCTGGTCCATGAAGATCCCACATGCCACAGAGCAACTAAGCCTGTGCGTCACAGCTACTGAGTCACTCCCTAGAGTCCTAAAGCTGCAAATACTGAAAGCCTGTGCACCCACAGCCTGTGCTCTGCAGCAAGAGAAGCTACCACGCTAAGAAGCCCTGCACACCACAATGAAGAGTGGCCCCGCTTGCCAAAACTAGAGAAAACTCGAAGGCGGCAATGAAGATCCAGCATGGTCAAAATTAAATAAATCACATTTTCTAAATTGTCTCACAAAAATTGTTTTAAGAATTAAATAAGCTATGTGAAATAATCCATGTAAAGTGCTTTGTTTGTTAAGTACCTAGCACTGCATTTGAGTCAGGTGGGTGGAAAACCTAGAGTCTATTAGAGTGCAGTAAGTCAAAAAAGAAAAACAGTTATTGCATATTAATGCATACATATATATGGAATCTACAGAGATGGTATTGCTGAAACCATCTGCAGGGCAGCAGTGGAGATGCTTACATAGACAACAGACTTGTGGACACAGCGGGGGAAGGAGCATGCATGCTAAGTTGCTTCAGTCATGTCCAGCTCTTGCCACCCTATGGACTGTAGCCAGCCAGGCTCCTCTGTGTGTGGGATTTCCCAGGTGAGAATACTGGAACAGGTTGCCATGCCCTCTTCCAGGAGAATCTCCCTGACCCGGGTATCAAACCAGGTCTCTTACGTCTACCTGTATTGGCTGAAGGGTTCTTTACCACTTGGAGAAGGAAATGGCAGCCCGCTCCAGTACTCTTGCCTGGAAAATCCCATGGATGGAGGAGCCTGTAGGCTGCAGTTAATGGGGTCACAAAGAGTCAGATGTGACTGAGCGACTTCACTTTCCTTTCCTTTCTTCACCACTAGTGCCACCTGGGAAGCCCAGGGGAAGTGGGTAGGACAAATAGAGACAGTAGCATTGAACTATATACATTATCAAGTGTAAATTTAGGTAGCCAGTGGGAATTTGCTGTATTTGCCGTATGACTCAATTCCTATATGACAAGTTCTCTGACAGCCTTGGGGGGAGAACGGGGTAAGGGGAGGGAAGCTCATGAGGGAGGCAACATCTGTATACCTGTGGCTGATTCATGCTGATGTACAGCAGAAACCACACAATACTGTAAAGCAAATATCCTCCAGTTAAAAATAAATAATTTTTTAAAGAGAAAAACTAAAAAAATAATAATAATAATAAAGAAAAGTACCTAGCACTTAAGAAGCAGTGTTGAGATGATTTTCTTTACTGCTGTTTTATTCTTGAGCACTCTATGTTGTTGCCGTGCTACCAGCTAAGCCCTTTGCCCTTTCATCATCCCACCTGCAATCATTCTTGTCCTTCCTCAAAGATCAGTTCAAACATTGTTTCCTTCGGAAACCTTCTCAGACATACATCAGGGGTCCATCAGTCCCTGCTCTGAGTTCTCCGGCATGTCACTTACTCCGGTGTCCACCTTGATTACTCTCAGCTTGTCAGCTCCTGAATAGCAGGGACTGCATTCCACCACCCCGCTGCCCTGGCTCAAGCTAAAATAAATATCCATTAAACTGGATCTCAGTCTGCTTTTATCACAGTTGTCTGCATTTTTGTTTTGTCCCTTACCAGCCTGAAAGGACTTCCTTATTCACTCGTTTTGTTTTTCCTGTGGTTGAGTCGCTAAGCCATGTCCAGCTCTTTGTGACCCCATGGAGTGCAGCACGCCAAGCTGCCCTGCCCTTTACTGTCCATTGAGTCACAGATCCTGTCTAACCATCTCATCCTCTGCCACTCCCTTCTCCTCCCAGCCTCAATCTTTCCCAGCATCTTTTCCAATAAGTCAGCTCCTTGCATCAGGGGGCCAAGTATTGGAGCTTCACTTCAGCATCAGCCCTTCCAATGAATATTCAAGGTTGGTTTCCTTTAGGATGAACTGGATTGATCTCCTGTACTATGTGAATAACGGGCCTTCCCAGGTTGCACTAGTGGTAAAGAACCCACCCACCAAGGCAGGGGATGGAAGAGACGTGGGTTCAATCTCTGGGTCAGAAAGGACCCTGGAGTAGGGGCATGGCAACCCGCTCCAGTATTCTTTTTTTTTTTTTGCAATGTAATTAATTTTTATTTTTTTAGTTTGTTTTGCTTTACAATACTGTATTCGTTTTCTTACACATCGACATGAATCAGCCACGAGTGTACATGAACTCCCAATCCCGACCCCCACCTCCCCCCTCCCGCCCCACACCCTCTCTCTGGATTATCCCCGTGCATCGAGAGTCCTGTGGACAGAGGAGCCTGGCGGGCTACAGTTGCAGAGAATCAAACAGGACTGAAGAGACTCAGCACACATACATGCACTGTGTGAATAATAACCCCGACAACACGCCAAGGTCATCTCCAGTGGAGACCGTCTCGTGGAGCTGACTGTGGGTCTGAAAAGTTTCAAGACTTTCTATGAGATGTAAATGGGAGCAGAAAGGGTAGAGCTGCAATGTCAACACTGGTGAGGAGGAATAAGGAGGAAAGAAGACTCCCTTCCCACTTCATATCCAAGGGGCAGAAATAGTAGTCATTGCTCATGGCAAACGGTCTCATTGCTCAGATATTGTGTGAACATTTTCTATAAACTATCTTCTTGCTTTAATGAAGAAGATAACGAAATTACCTCAATTGTTATAATTACCTGACCAGTGTCACACAGCAAAGATGACTTCTAGATAGGTCTGACTGATTCAATATTTGTACTTCTAATCGCTATGATTTACTCTTGTTTCTCAAAGATAACTCAATTGACATCATTCAAAGGAGAGTACAAAGATCTGGTGACAAATTCACAAACTCTTTAGATCCACAGTAGTAGTTAAAAAATGGCAGCTGAGAAGAAAAAAAAAAACAGAAAAGAAAGAAAATATAGACAACTGGATGGTTTTTAAAGATTTTTGCTTACCTAACAGCAGAAACCATTCTTCAAAAGAAAACTTAAAAGCAAGTCTGTTTTGTCTCACAGATATGGAAAGCAAATTTATGGTTACCAATGGGGAGGGACAAATTAGAGTTATGGGATTAACAGATATAAACAACTCTACATAAAATAAGTAAGCAGCAAGGATATACTGTATAACACAGGGAATTGTAACAATTATCTTGTAATAATGTATAATGGAATATATGCTGCAAAAATACTGAATCACTGTTGAACACCTGAAACTAACTCAGTATAATGAATCAATTAAACTTCAATTTAAAAAGAAACAAATAATACACAAGTCTGTTTTGTAGAAGATAAAACACAGAACAGAGCTAGGAGGTGGAGAGTCCTCCGGAGCCACACGCACCTGTCTCCCCCTCCTTACTCCAAAAGCTCTTAAAGGAAGTCTGAGGAACCAGCTGACCCCACCTTAGGTTTGAATCTGTGGAATAGAGACTCAGAAACAAGCATGATTTGCTAAATCCACTCAGCTCAAACGTGGCAGAACCAGGAATTCTAGGTCTCCTGGCTCTGAATTCAAAGCTCTTTTGATTTTTGTTTGAATATATTGATGCCTTATTTATGACGACTAGACGTTCTTACTGAGAAATGCAGAAAACCAAATAATCCCTCCCTCAAAATCACAAAGGACTAGTGTTTCTCGTTTGAGGTGATGCCTTGAGTTACAAGATGCATCCAAATTTGAAATGTTAAAAATGCTGGTCCTCAGAATCAATGAAATGTAGCATTTATATATCCAGAGACTGTTTGGTTTTCTGAATTTTGATGGAAGACACTTCTATCGGTTTCTCCCTTCATCCTTCAGTGCTCTTCTTCCTAAGATACTGGTGTTGTTTGGATTAAACTCTCCTTTGGAATTTGGTTAAAGTTACAGAAACACTAGCTAGAAAAATGTGGATATACACTGGCACAGTTTGAGACACAAGGTGATGACCCCTTGAAGTCATTTATGAAAACCATATACTTTACTTTGTATTATGGATTATCAGAGCTTTCCTGGTGGCTCAGATGGTAAAGAATCTGCCTGCAATGCAGGAGACCTGGATATGATTCCTGGGTCAGGAAGATCCTCTGGAGAAGGGAATGGCTACCCACTCCAGTATTCTTCATTGGAAAATTCCATAGACAGAGGAGCCTGGTGGGATACAGTCCATGGGGTCACAAAGAGTTAGACATAGTGAGCAACGAACATTTTCACTTTCATGGATTAACAACAATTGCCATTTCTGGACCTCAAATATTCCTTCCTTATTTACTCTGGGCCTATGGAAAAGAAGAATTCTGCTATCCATTCTTTGTTGTTGTTGTTCAGTTCCTAAACCATGTCCAACTCTTTGCAACCCCATGGACTGCAGCATGCCAGGCTTCCCTGTCCTTCACTATCTCCCAGAGTTTGCTCCAATTCATGTCCATTGTGTCAGCAATGTCATCCAACCATCTCATCCTCTGTCATCCCCTTCTCCTCCCACCTCAATCTTTCCCAGGATCAGGGTCTTTTCTAATGAGTCAGCTCTTCCTATCAGATGGCCAAAGTATTGGAGCTTCAGCTTCAGAATCAGTCCATCTAATGAATATTCAAGATTGATATCCTTTAGGATGGACTGCTTTGATCTCCTTTCTGTCCAAGGGACTCTCAAGAGTCTTCTCCAAGACTCCCACAATTCAAAAGCATTGATTCTTTGGCACCCAACCTTCTTTTTATGGGCCAGGTCTCATATCCATACATGACTACTAGAAAAAATGTAGCTTTGACTGTATAGAACTTTGTTGGCAAAGTAATGTTTCTGCTTTTTAATATGCTATCTAGGTTTGTCATAGCTTTTCTTCCAAGGAGCAAGAATATTTTAATTTCATGACTGCAGTCACTGTCCACAGTGATTTTGGACCCCAAGTAAATAAAGTCTGCCACTATTTCCATTGTTTCCCCATCTATTCGTCATGACGTGAGGGAATCAGATGCCATGAGCTTAGTTTTTTGAATGTTGAAGTTTTTTTAAGTGTATATTTTAATTGAAGGATAACTGATTTACAAAATTGTGTTGGTTTCTGCCAAACATCAACATGAATCAGCCATACAGAATGTTGAGTTTTAAGCCAGTTTTTTCACTCTGCTCTTTCACCTTCATCAAGAGGCTAAGTTCCTCTTTGCTTCCGGCCATAAGGGTGGTGTCATTTGCATATATAAGATTATTGATATTTCTCCTGGAAATCTTGATTGCAGCTTGAACTTCATCCAGCCAGGCATTTTGCACTATGTATACAGAAGAACTGTACAAAAAAGATCTTCACGACCCAGATAATCATGATGATGTGATGACTAATCTAGAGCCAGATACCTTAAATGTGAAGTCACATTTGAAATCATCACTACGAACAAAGCTAGTGGAGGTGATGGAATTCCAGTGGAGCTGTTTCAAATCCTGAAAGATGATGTTGTGCAAGTGCTGCACTCAATATGCCAGCAAATCTGGAAAACTCAGCAGTGGCCACAGAGCTGGAAAAGGTCAGTTTTCATTCCAATTCCAAAGAAAGGCAATGCCAAAGAATGCTCAAACTACCGCACAATTGCACTCATCTCACATGCTAGTAAAGTAATGCTCAAATTTCTCCAAGCCAGACTTCAGCAATACATGAACCATGAACTCCCTGATATTCAAGCTGGTTTTAGAAAAGGCATCCACTGGATCATGGAAAAAGCAAGAGAGTTCCAGAAAAACATCAATTTCTGCTTTATTGACTATGCCAATTAATATGCCAGCAAATTTGGAAAACTCAGCAGTGGCCACAGGACTGGAAAAGGTCAGTTTTCATTCCAATCCCAAAGAAAGGCAATGCCAAAGAATGCTCAAACTACCACACAATTGCATTCATCTCACACGCTAGTAAAGTAATACTCAAAATTCTGCAAGCCAGGGTTCAGTATGTTAACTGTGAACTTCCAGATGTTCAAGCTGGATTTAGAAAAGGCAGAGGAACCAGAGATCAAATTGCCAACATCTGCTGGATCATGGAAAAAGCAAGAGAATTCCTGAAAAACATTTACTTCTGCTTCATTGACTTTGCCAAAGCCTTTGACTGTGTGGATCACAAGAAACTGCAGATGGGAATATCAGACCACCTGATCTGCCTCCTGAGAAATCTGTATGCAGGTCAGGAAGCAACAGTTAGAACTGGACATGGAACAACAGACTGGTTCCAAATAGGAAAAGAAGTATGTCAGGGCTGTATATTGTCACCCTGCTTATTCAACTTCTATGCAGAGTACATCATGAGAAACGCTGGACTAGAAGAAACACAAGCTGGAATCAAGATTGCTGGGAGAAATATCAATAACCTCAGATATGCAGATGACCCCACCCTTATGGCAGAAAGTGAAGAGGAGCCAAAAAGCCTCTTGATGAGAGTGAAAGAGGAGAGTGAAAAAGTTGGCTTAAAGCTCAACATTCAGAAAATGAAGATCATGGCATCTGGTCCCATCACTTCATGGGAAATAGATGGGGAAACAGTGGAAACAGTGTCAGACTTTATTTTTCTGGGCTCCAAAATCACTGCAGATGGTGACTGCAGCCATGAAATTAAAAGACGCTTATTCCTTGGAAGAAAAGTTATGACCAACCTAGATAGCATATTCAAAAGCAGAGACATTACTTTGCTGACTAAGGTCCGTCTAGTCAAGGCTATGGTTTTTCCACTGGTCATGTATGGATGTGAGAGTTGGACTGTGAAGAAGGCTGAGAGCCAACGAATTGATGTTTTCGAACTGCGGTGTTGGAGAAGACTCTTGAGAGTCCCTTGGACTGCAAGGAGATCCAACCAGTCCATTCTGAGGGAGATCAACCCTGGGATTTCTTTGGAAGGAATGATGCTAAAACTGAAGCTCCAGTACTTTGGCCACCTCATGTGAAGAGTTGACTCATTGGAAAAGACTCTGATGCTGGGAGGGATTGGGGGCAGGAGGAGAAGGGGACAACCGAGGATGAGATGGCTGGATGGCATCTCGGACTCAATGGACATGAGTCTGAGTGAACTCCGGGAGGTGGTGATAGACAGGGAGGCCTTGCGTGCGATTCATGGGGTCACAGAGAGTTGGACACGACTGAGCGACTGAACTGAACTGAACTGAAGTCTATGATTGGGCTTCTCTGATAGCTCAGTTGGTAATGAGCTTGCAATCCACTTGCAATGCAGAAGACCCTGGTTCGATTCCTGGGTCAGGAAGATCTGCTGGAGAAGGGATAGGCTGCCCACTCCAGTATTCTTGGGGTTCCTTTATGGCTAAGCTGGTAAAGAATCAGCCTGCAATGCAGGAGACCTGGGTTCGATCCCTGGGCTGGGAAGATCCCCCAAAGGAGGGAAAGGCTACCCACTCCAGTATTTTGGCCTGGAGAATTCCATGACTGTATAGTCCATGGACCGTATAGTCCATGAGGTTGTAAAGAATCAGACATGACTGAGTGACTTTCACTTTCACTTTCATGCCTCTGGGGTCAGGGCAGAACAATTGGCTTGCACTGAGGCAAGGCTTGCTGGTTGCAGTGCCTGCCCCTACCTTGTGGAATGTGAAGACAGAATGGCAATCAATACACATAACATCACCCTTCTGAAAGCTGCAGACTGGATCTTCGGCTCCCTGGCATTTAGTTCTCAAAAACAGCACTGGCAAATGATCAAACACGCACACGGAAGACAAGAAAAGACAGTATCCACCAAGAATTGGGAGATAACTCACAGTTTTCCTGGAAGAATCTCTTTGGAGGTCATCTTGTCCAGCCCTGTGCCTCCAGGCAAACTGACCCTGGCTCCACCTTAGGATGATGGAAAACTTCCCTCTTCTCTACATCTTGGACCCCATGACCCTCTGCAGGTCATGGGCGGGATAACCCATTATTCTGACAGGAAACCCCTGAGGTTTGCTTTGGGGCTGTGAGCCTCAGCATCAGGCCCTCGGAAGCTCCTCACCTGTGTCTCCCCTCCCTGACAAATGTCTCTTTATAGGTTGCCAACAATTAGCTTCTCAGAGCACCTCTGGCTTTATTTTCTCCCCATGAACATTATCTATTTGTCCAATTCATCCCAAAATAGCCTGGCCCAGCCATCCCATAATACCCCTATGCTGTGTCACTCAAAATGGGGGCCCGGCAGGAGCTTTGAGCCCTTCTTCCTGTCCTTTCTCTTCTTTAATAAGCAAACCCTGGGCTTCAGTCAATGCCTCTCCTCCAGATTCATGAGTTGGCTGCTTCTGCAGCAGCCCCAGATCCTGGCAGATAAATCTCCCCCAGAGCTGTCAACACAGACAGAGGGGAATGGCTCAACTGGGTCCTCAGAGAAGCAACTGTAGAGACACCAGATTTATCACCCACCCTGTCCCTTAGGGCATCTCCTCCTTGACCTTCAGGACGAAGCAGGGCCAGTGTATGGTTTTGCTGCCAGGAACTGAGATGCCAAAGGTACTGCCTCCAGAAATGCCCTCCTGGCTTGTCCTCGGTGACAAGCGGAGAGCCTGATCCTGACGATGGGAGGTGAGGCCCCTTTAGCTCCCCAAGGAAGAAGCGGCTGCGCTGTGGGCCTTGCTGGGAACACGCTGCCACTGGAGGGAAACGTGTTGATTTCCAGCCCCGCTCTCCAGGGTCACTCTGGGTTAATTTTAGCTGCTTCCCTGCCCCTGGACGGGCCACACATTTTTCCTCCTTAGCCATGTCCAAGGCTCTCTTCTCATGCAGCCCCAGTGCCTGCCCTAGCAAAATTGAGACATGTGCTTATGACAGTGTGTTTCCGTGAAGACAGATCACTCTCTCTCCAAGGTCAGAGCTCCCGCTGGCCAGGCTCTCTGGCAAGCGATTCGTCAAGCAGGGCAGCGGGCAGCCGGCAGTCAGCTCTAGGGCCCCTGGCCGGTCGACTCGTCAAAACCTTTCAGAGGATTACTGTGCCCTGTAGAACTTTTCTCCTTCCACAGCCTGTCTGTGTCTCCCCTGCCACTCCCGCACCCCCACCCAACACAGAGGGAGGAGTTGGCACAATATTGGAAATTATGACAGGGACCCAGAAGGCAAAACAAATCCTTCTGCAGAAGCTGGGAACTTTTTCTGTTATTTTGCAAGGCAAGAACTGTGGTCCCTTGTGAGGTTTAAAAAACAACAGCGAAGACGTGGCCTGCTGTGCCTGTCCGTTTCCTTGTCTGGCTCACACACCTGTGAGCAAGCCTGCATCTTGTTCTCCGCCGACCCACAGCCCAGTGCTGGCTTTCGTTAATTTGTGAATTTATTCTTTTTTAAATGCCTCCTATTAGCCTGGTACTGGGCATGTGGTTCCTATCCCCATGGAGCTGGCTGTCTTGTAGAAGACGAAGCATGATAAAAAAGTGAAAGAGATAAATGAGAAATAGTGGACTGAGAAAGTGTTGCAAAGGTTACTCTGGGAGGCAAACTTGAAATGGTGCCCAGGATCCTATGTGCTAATAGTCAGGCCCTGTTTTAAAGCCGTCCCCTTCAGGGTGGCCTGGGCCTGTTCTAAGGAATGGAAGGTGGCAAAAGTGATGGCCTGTCACTTTGAAGATGATTAAAATAAGTGACTTCTGTTGTGCTTGCCACCAGTCTTTCTCTCCCACTCCTCACTCTGATGGAAGGCAGCTGCCTGCGTGTAGCCCTACCGGAGGCCTACGCAGCGGGAAACTACGGCTTCAGTTCCCAAGCCCTGTCAATGGCCTTGTGAGTGAGCCTGGAAGCGGCTCCTTCACAGGTTGACCCTTGGGGTGACTGCAGCCTCAGTCAACACCTTGATTCCAACCTCTCAGGGACCCTGAGCCAGAGACTCACCTGCACGCAGCCAGACATTTGACCCACAGATACAGTGAGATATTGGATGCTGGTTGTGTTAAGCAGCTGAGTTTTGTACAACAGTGCTATCCAGGGAGTTTTTGAATAGAGATTTATAGTGGAAGGCCTATGGAAGTGGGGTGGCCGAGAAAGGCCCTTCCAAGGACACTGTGTTTAAGGTGAAGATTGAAGGATACACAGGACCAGATGTACAGAGCGCCAGAAGAACAGCATTGCAGCCAAAGGGAGCGGCACATGCCAAGGCACTTCGGCAGGAAAGGGCTTGGATTATTTTGAGTTGTGACTGAAAAGTCAGCGCCTGGATGTTAGGCTTGTCCCTTTATTTCCACTGTCTTTATTTCCCAAGTCAGCCTTGAAGAGTGGGCATTATTATCTCATTGTTGGGGGACACTGAGGCAGAGAGCCATTCTGTCACCAAGTTAAGGTCACACAACCAGAAAGGGAGTGGGGCTTGGAGTGAAGCCTACATTTTCCTGAATCTGAAACCTACCTGTGTATTGGCTCATTGGCTCATGTCTCTTAACACCGCATGACTTCTTCCAGCTGTTTCTCAGAGAGCCTCCCCACCCCTCGCATTCTCCTACTGTGTTGCGGGAACACCTGGGCCCCTCATGATGTAGCTCACAGCTGGAGGGAGAGCTAGACAGGACAGCGAATGCTTTCCCGGGCTTTACCCTTGGTTCCTCATATAAACCCTGCAGATAAGCTGGGGTGGGGCAGGATCATCCTTGTACTGATTTATAGACTGGGAAAGGGAAGCCCAGAGGGGATAACGGCCAGCACGGGGTACCTTGTTAGTGAGGGTGAGATGATGTCTGGCTTCTGACTGCAATTCTCATGTTCTTTCCTCCACCCACATGATCCTGATTCACTCAGGAGCCTCTGAGAAAGGGGTGGAGTGCTTTTGATAGTCAAGAGACTCTTTTTATCGCCAGCTCTGCTGTCACACTAGGCTTGTATGCATCACAGTGGCTCCCACTGTGGTCCGTATGTAAATGACAATTCTCATGAAGCAGTTGAATATGGAAAACTTATGTGTGATACAGAGAAGTCTTTACAGTTTTCACCACTGGCTTCATTTATAATAACTAGAGTTTCTGGTTCATTAATCCTAAGATCTCAAGGAAAAACCCAGACTCACAGGGCTGCGTGTATCTCCCCAGATGGGCAATTTACCTTTTTGTGCCTACCTAACTCCCACCACACTTGGGTCTTAACTTAAATGTGACTCCCCCAGAAAGGCCTGGCTTGAGTCCCAACCCCAGTTCAGGCTGTGCTCCCTCACAGTGCCTTGCCCATCTCCTGCTCAGCTCTGACTACTTGCTCAATGGACATTAACTTGGGGTCCATTCATCCAGTGTGTATCTCCACTCAACATAAGCCTCACTCAGTGTGTTCAGAGTTCACTGTTGAATCTCAGTCTAGCACAGTTCTTGGGACACAGTGGAACCCTCTAAGTTTTATTAAATTAAAATGGTGCCATTGGGACTTCCCTGGTTGTCCAGTAGTTAAGAATCTGCCTTCCTTTGCAGGGGATGCGGTTCAATCTCTGATCAGAGAACTAAGATCCTATATGCCCTGGGGCAACTGAGTCTTTGTTCTGCAAACACTGAGCCTGCATGCCGCAATTAAGATCTGATGCAGCCAAAAAATATATATATTAGAACAAACAATTATTAAAAAATAAATAAAATGATGGTGCCGACTCATCACAAACACTGTGGGGCAAATTGCTGAATTGTGAGCACGAGAAGAGGGGAGAAATATTTTTAGAGTAGGGGTGACATTGCACATGAGCAACCAGAACATAATAACAACAAAAGTTATAATATTAATTTATAATGTGAAAATTATAATAGTAATTATAAAATTCATAATAGTAATATTTTTGAGTGCTTTACGGAGTGTGTGTAAGTATTTCAAGGGTAGTTAGTTTAGTCAGTTTAAGTAGTTTCAAAGAATAACTTAGAGACAGTTATTCTACACACAAACATTCTCATTTGCAAGTGATAAAGTGACAAAGTTGTCTTAGTTTGCATGGGACTGTCTTATTTCTAAAACTGGAAGTCCAGCATCCTAGGGACACCTCCCCCACCACCCAACTCAGGCTCAGGCAAAATGAAATCAATGGTTATCCTACCAGAGAAGGGGAAGAAATTTGGACTTTTGCCAAAAAGAAAAAAATAGAATTTAAAAGAGAGGAGAGAGGAGGGAGAGAAAAACTCTGCAGTGAGGCCAGAAACAGTGACTTTTGTTTGCATTTGTCAGGAGGGAGTGTGTGTGTGTGTGTGTGTGTGTGTGTGTGGAGAGGAGGTGATAAACTGATTAGTTAGCAGCTAGAAAGAGGCCAGGTTGTGCACCTTGTCCTTGAGAAGAATAGAGAAGGATATTAGAGACGACAGGTTTAATTGTGTCTGTTTCTGTGGAAAGCTTGCACGGCGGCTGTGGCGGGTGCTCGGGTCATGTCGGAGGGGTCCTTCCAGCAGGCCTGCCCCTAGGCTAGGCCAGCTCCGGGCCACGTCCCGTAGCTGAGCTTCTCAGGAACCCGTGGGAACGCTGCCGCAGTGCAGCCAAATCCCGGGCTTTGGGGACGCAGCGCTGGGGAGACTTTAGTTCCAAGATGAGAGCGAGGAAGTGGCCGCTAGGGCGGCAGAGTGCTCATTTTCCCTGTGTTCAAGTGACGAGTTCCAGTCCTCAGGTACCTGTCCCCAGTAAACGTCACTTTGGGTCATCAGAGCATTCGTAGACACTCAGTTGTCGTTTCTGGTGCCCGTGGTCCCTTAGGGAAGTTCAGCGCCACGGCACTGGCAGCTGAGGGCTGCATGGCTGGGTGCAGATTCTAGGGGCTTGAAACCCTTGGCTGCAGAAACACTCCGTGTTCTCAGGCAACAGATAATGAAGTGTGAAAATGACTTTCTCAAGGACTTGAAGCCACACCCTGGGTCCTGAAGGATGAGGGGGATTTCTTGTTGCAACAAAAAGTGATCCCATGTCTGTGTGGCTCTCAGGGGCACCCATGAGATAAGAGAGAATGTTTGGTGTGCAAGGCAGGGTGTGGGCAGGAAGACTGGGGTCTCCATTCTTGACCGAGACCATGTATTTGTTGGCTTATTAAAATCCATTCCTTTCTTCATTCTTTTATGCATTCTTTCATTTCTCATGAATTCCTTTATTCGTATGTATGCATGGGTTCACTTACTCCTTTATCAGTGCTCATCCCCCCCACCCAACCCCCATTCTTATGTTTTTACTGAACACTTACTATGTTGTCAGACATGTACTGAGGTTTCTGGGCCAGAAGGGATCCCTGCCTCAGGGAGCCTTCCCTCCCGCTGGAGTGGCCGATCCCTCCCCCATAGTCCATAATCCAAGGCCTCTTGGGCTGAGTCACCGTGGCAAGCCTTGGATGATGCCTGTTTCACCCCATCTTTGTGAAGAGCTCCTGGGTGCTCAGAGTCACTTCGAGGTTCAGTAGAGTCTATGGGCCTTTGGGTGATGCCTCTAGGGCCTGGACCCCTTGTGGGTGACCAATGAGATGGTTCTGGCCCCAAAGTAGATTTTCTCTGGGTTGAGACAATGGAAAGCCAGGTCCCCGTTTCTTGGGATGGTTGGCCAGGTTTACAAGGTAGAGACAGAGGCACATAGGATCTGATTATATGGACCACCCAGTTCTTTCTTGCTTGTCTACACAACCTAAGAATCTAGAGGTCCAGAGATAGAATTCTTCTTCTTTTTTTAATTGGAGTATAGGTGCTTTACAATATTGTGCTACTTTCTGCTGTACAGCATAGTGAATGAGCCATGTGTACACACATATCCCCTCTTTTTTTGGGATTTCCTTCCCCTTTAGGTCACCACAGAGCATTCAGTTGAGTTCTCTCTGCTATACAGTCAGTTCTCATCAGTTATCTATTTTATACATAGTATGTAAATGTATATAGATACACATAGTATATACATGTTTTATACACAGTATATACATATACGTATGTCAATCCCAATCTCCCAATCCATCCCACTTCCCGGATTTTATTTCCTTATGTCTCAAAATACCTATAGGAAACCAAGCCAAGTAGGGGTTCGGGAACCAGGCAACAAAATTCCCAGAAACGTTGCCCAAGGTCAGATGTCCTGTCTTCGTAAGCCCTGTTGAGCACTCAGCCCCGTGGTGGGAATCATGTGGGACCCAAGAGGGAAGAGACAACTCAGTCCGTGATTTTGAAAGGTGCCAGGAAGAAGCATGGAGCTTTCCTGGTGGCTCAGAGGTAAAGAATCTGCCTGCCGTGCAGGAGATGCGGGTTTGATCCTTAGGTCGGGAAGATCCCCTGGAGGAGGAAATGGCAGCCCACTGCAGTATTCTTGCCTGGGAAATCCCATGGACAGAGAAAACTGGTGGGCTACAGTCCATAGGATCACAGTCAGACTTGACTGAGCAACTGAGCACAGGAAAAAACACGAAACCCCAAAATAACCAACACGTGTATATCATTTACAAACAGTTTTTACACGGCTCTTCTCGTCTGCTCCTCACCTGGACTGTGTGAGGAGGTGAGATGTTATTACTTTCATTTTACACGTGAAAAGAGTGCTGGAATTGTCCACAGTCAGCAGAGTCAGGCAGCAGAGACAGACAGCAGGGTCAGAATTTGAACCGGTATCTGTTTTGTTCCGTATCACACGTCTGTGCCATGAACCGGCACCACAGCATGTAACCTGTAGAGCTGAGGGCTGGCCTCCTTAGATGCAGGGAGAGGTCACTGCCACGAGGTGTGGCCAGAGGGTTTGGAATTTCCTTTGGATTGAGTCAGAACTAGTCATGAATTTACCCTTGTTTTTATTTTCTATCTTCTTTAATATATCAGGGGGTGGGTTTTACCTGCTAGCTCTCACCTCTGCCTGGGGAATGGGAAATGTAGCTTTTACTCCTCAGTAATATCAAGACTTGGGCATGAGACCTGACTGGCTCAGTGAATTTAATCATTCAACAAGCAGCTTTGCCTAAGAGCAGAAATAAGAACTGACGCAGAGTCCTCTCTATGGGTAAATATAATTAGCCTGGCTATTATGCTCCAAATCCTCCCTAAGCCCCTACACTCAGGTGGCAAAGGGAACCTGCTGGCTTTTGGTGACTCTTATAACCAAGAACCTTTGTTGGGGCTGCAGTAATTTGATTTATCTCAGAAACAAGCCAATGTTACAAGGCTGGGTTTGCAATTTCAATATGCAGAGATTAATTTACATGCAGAGCTAATTAAGCAACTGAAACACCCACTAATTGATTATTACATGAAAAAGAACACATCAATTTGGACAAATACACTCTATAAGGTTGTACAATATTTGCAAACTTAATTGCCAAGTGGAAATTCCTCTTCTAGTGGCTGATAGATTTAACCAATTAACCTTTGCTGGGATGGTCTTTAATTCTTGGAGTCCAGCGGCACTCATCAGGAAAGCTTCAGTCTTTGCTTTTTCAAGCTCAGAGTCAGGAAAGTCAGTGGCTCTGGGCTGTTTCTGTACTTGGCACAGGCCTGGTTCATAGTAAGAGCTCACAGTAAGTGCTGTGAACAAGGGCCCAAAGAGTCGATAGCAATTATTTCCCTTTTATTTATTTTTTTAACATCTATTTATTTACTTTTGACAATGCTGGGTCTTTGTTGTTGCACATGGACTTTCTCCAGTTGTGGCGAGCCAGGCTACTCTCTAGCTGTGGGGCTAGAGAAGAGAAGAGAAGCCCAAGGGCTTCTCATTGCGGTGACTTCTCTTGTGGTGAACAGGCTCTAGAGTGCATGGGCTTCATGGGCTTAGCTGTTCTGCAGCACGTGGGATCTTCCTGGATCAGGGATGGAACCCATGTTCCCTGCATTGGTAGGTGGATTCTTAACTACTGGATCACCAGGGAAGTTCCCCCCACCGCTCGCCCCAACCCCACCCTACATTTATTTTTTATTATGAGAATTATTCTAGATCATTCTTCTGGAAAGCATATTAATACAATCTTTTCCCGACTCAACCCATTTACAAAAGCTACATGGCATTCACAGAAGCCTATAACTAATCCAGTCACAAAGTTAGCAGGGGGTGGATTTTGGCCTTGAACTCAGGCCTTCTGACCCCAGGTTCAGTGTTTTTTTTTTTTTTTTTCCTCTCTCTCCATTTCAAGCCCTTTCTTGTGTCCCAGTGACTAAAACTGACTGTCTGCAGGGCTGGAATGAAATAGTCAGTGGAAGGTCATGGCATAATGGGTCCAAAGGACTCCAGTTTCAAAGTCTCACTCCCACTGATTTGACACAGGGCTGAATCCCGTCTTAGAGAGTGATCCCTATGATTGAAGGAGGAGTTGGATCTTTAAGTCCTGTGTCAAAGTACAAAGACCTCTTAAAAGAGTTGCCATAAACCTCTCCCAGTCACTACAGCCCTAGCGAATGTGCCCATGCTAGGTAAATTCACTTTTTAGCTGGAGTCACAGGCTATGAGGATTCATAGGTACAGGATGTGGGAGAGATACATCTTAACAGCTCAGATAGATGGCATAAATGTCTCATCTGTGGCCCAGGAAAGAATGGTCCTGATGGAGTGGGGGTCCTGGGTTGCTAGAGTCCCCAGAAGGACACTGGTACATTCAAGATTTTGAAGCAAAAAGGGGAAAGATTATGGGCAAATGGACGAGGGAAAGATGTGCGTTTACTCCTCATGTGGGTGTTGAGAAAGCTGTGCAATGCCTCCAGGCCTCTGTTTCTTCATCTGTAAAATGGGAATCAGAGACTGCTCTTCCAGGTGTGTGTAATGCTTACATAAGCCAACACTAGAAAGCACAGTGCCAGGCACTTAGGGACTGGTGGGCATCTGGGGCTCTTCCTGGAATTGTTCTGGGCAGCTTTTTCCCTTAGCACTGGACAGACTCAGAAGGCCTGTGTTCTAGTCCAAGATAATCTACCAACTCACTGAGAGCCCTGTGTCAATACTTTCTTCCTCCAGCTCTCACTCTCTTCTCTACAAAACAAAGCCGTAGAACTGGAGGATTTCTAAGGGCTGCTCTAGCTCAATTTAGTTCAGTCCCTCAGTCATGTCTGACTCTTTGCAACCCCATGGGCTGCAGCATGCCAGTCTTCCCTGTCCATCACCAACTCCCGGAGCTTGCTCAAACTCAGGTCCATTGAGTTGGTGATGCCATCCAACCATCTCATCCTCTGTTTTCCTGTTCTCCTCCTGTCTTTAACCTTTCCCAGCATCAGGGTCTTTTCCAATGAGTCAGTTCTTCACATCAGGTGGCCAAAGTTTTGGAGTTTCAGTTTTAGCATCAGTGCTTCCAGTGAGTATTCAGGATTGATTTCCTTTAGGATGGACTGGTTGGCTCTCCTTGCAGTCCAAAGGACTCTCAAGAGTCTTCTCCAACACCACAGTTCAAAAGCATTAATTCTTTGGCACTCTATAGCTGACTTATTCCTTTATTGATTTGCTCAGTGACTATGTCTTGAGAGCACTCTGTGTGCCAGACACAGTGCTAGGCAGTGGGGATATAGCTTGGAGAAACAACGTCTCTGCTCTAAGGGAGCTCATGTTCCAGTGAAGGAAAGACAGAAAACAGGTATGTGAGATAATTTTAGACAGTGATCTGTTACGTAAAGAAGAGCAAGAGAATCTGTGTTCGCCAGGCTTTTCTTTTTACTTCCCGAGGTATATGAACAGTACTGACAAGTTTAAGGGGAAAAGGGCAAGGGCAGTTGCTTATTGGCAGGATTCAAGATTCTCACAAAGTCTGAGGAAGATCTGAGCCCCAAGCCCAGAAAATCTAAGAGCCAGATTAGCTCTGGGACGCCACAGCCAGCTTCCATGGAGCCCCCTTTCTGGAAGGCTCCTAACAACTTATGCCCATGAACTGTTCCTTTGATCGGCTCTGTAAGTTATTTTCCACCTTCTCTGCTCCTGTCAGTTCTGTTTCCCATACTGTGTAGTGGAAGATGTGGCCAAGTCACCTGTTCTTTCTCTCTCAATCACAGCCCTAAATTCCCAGGCTCTCCTTGGGTCAGCTGTCTACTGTGGACCAGTCAGCTGTGAGGTGCAGTGTGTGTATGCTATTATGAAAACATGGCTGCCGTAATAACCATAGGGGGAAAAGGCAGGAGGACAGTTTCCAGAAAGTTGGGGTCAGGTGGTGACGGTGGGTGGGAGTGGGGGTTGTCAATCCAATACACAGATTAATCAGGGTGTGATGCATGGAGAGGTTCCCACATCCAATTTACTTTGGATTTGAAGGCACTTCCCAAGTAAAAGGTAGTGATGTAACCTGCTGAAAAGTTGTTCTGGGTGTGGAATCCAAAGACAGGATTCTGATCCCAAGTCTCCACTGACCTGATGTCTGACCTTAGATGGGATATTTACTCTCTCTGAACCTTCAGTGGAAAGTGGGATAATAATACTAGGGTTACTGTGAAGTTCAGAGGAAAGCAAGGATAAGAATAGAGTTTCCCAGAGGGATGGTATGGGGAGGGAGGTGGGAGGGCGTTTCAGGATGGGGAACACGTGTATACCTGTGGCGGATTCATGTTGATGTATGGCAAAAACCAATACAATATTGTAAAGTAATTAGCCTCCAATTAAATAAATTTATATTAAAAAAGTAGAGTTTCAAAATTCTGTAGTAAGGCACAACACTGGAGGCTCTCAGAGAAGGGTGGGTGCTACAGAGACGACAGAAAGGGAACTTACTGGAGAATTCTGCAGGAATTCTTCCCTGGAGTAGTGAGGTTTGTTTGTTTGTTTGATTTCTTCCCCAGAAGATTCACGTTTGGAGCTCTTTCTTTGCTGATTCACTATCAGGGCATATGCATCCATGTTTACACCCAGCATAGGTCATTCCCAGGACGCAGGTTATAGGCAGGTTTATAAACTGTCTATCAACCTGGCAAATAGACACAACTCCCCTCATGGAGTAGGACATACATTTTCCTGAGTCAATGGAATCAAGCTATTTGGTGCTCTCATCTGCACAGAGCTTCACAGGCAGGAGGGGAGGAAGTCTGGTCCACTCCCTTGATCCAATCCCACTCTTCACACTGAAATTCCATCTTCCTCTCTACTCTTGATAAGTCATCCTAGACTCCTTTCTTAACCCCAAGTTCTGTGGGTTCTTCTCCAGGGTATCTCTCCCTTACATGCATTCATGCTAAGTAGCTTCCATCATGTCCATCTCTTTGAGACCTTACAGGCTTCCAGGCTCCTCTGTCTATGGGATTCTCCAGGCAAGAACACTGGAGTGGGTTTCCATTTCCTCCTCTAGGGGATCTTCCCAATTCAGGGATCAAACCAGCATCTCTTACATCTCCTGCCTTGGCAGGCAAGTTCTTTACCACTAGCGCCACCTGGGAAGCCCACAGATGGTAGGAGGGCCCTCAACTCATGTGGTGATCACATGAATCTATACATATGTTAAAGTTCACAGAATTGTAACAAGAAAAGAAAAGAAGTCAACTTTACTATATGATACTAAAAAAAAATAAAATTAAAAGACCCCTTTGGGCAAAAATTCAAATTATTTGAAATTATTTTAGAGCATCTCAGGTCTAGTTCCCGCCTTCTTTACCAGTTCTGCCTTTGGTCTTTCTCTGGATGTTTATCACTAGAAATATCAAAATACTCACAGCACTCCAAATGGGCTATGCAGTCTTGCCTCCTGACTGAGCCTTCTGCCTTACTGATGAGGTAAGCTCCTATTCATCCTTCAAAACACTGCTCACAGTTAGTCTCCTTTGTGAGGCTTTTTTTCTTCTCCCCAACAAACAGATTTAGGAACTCTGTTCTATGCTACTTCTGAATATTGTAAATTCTTTACTATTGTAGGGTACACTCATTGTAATAACCTATTGCCAGCTTCTCTGTGCAGGGTGCAACTTTCCACTTTCCTTCTCTGGGGCTGTCATTCAGCAGTGTGGGAATCAGCTTGGCTCATGCCCCACCAGAGCTCAGAAATGTGTGATTACTGTCTGTGGCAATACGTAGGTGGACAGTTCTGGGAGGTGGTATGGACACTCAGAGATCCTAGTGGATTAGAGCCCTGGCTGTCCATCGCAGCAGTTGTAACAATACACCATTTTAATGCCTTTTCTTCCTTCACTGGGCCACTGTCTTTATTCCTTCACTCTTGCTTGAGATCACCTCCCAAGTTAATCACCTGCCTAACCTCCTTGTTTTGGACTCTATTATTGAGGGAGACCAATCTATACACTTCTTTTTCTATTGTAGAGGAGGAGAGAGGATGGATCTGAGTGATTTGCAAGAAGAAATTTCCCAGCAGGGTCCCTTTCTGAGTCAGGAGACCACGGCTCTGTCCCTCTCTGCTGATGAGACCTTGGAAAAATCTGCACCTGTCTGAGCCTCATTTAGTTCTGTGCTTCAGCTTAGGCTTTCCAGAATCTGAGCCTGGGGCACAAAATATTTATTAGGTCCCAATTTCTGAGGAATAAGTGGGGAGAAAGCAAGAGCAGATGAAGAAGTGAAACTACATTGGAGACCTGACTGGGCATTGACCAGCCCCATCCAAGAGACACAGGCTGCTTGGGAGACTGCCTGGCAGAGTCTGTATGCCCCCACCTCACTCAGCCACAGGATGTGACGCTGGCAGTGCTGGGCACACTCTGACCAGGGATGAGGCAGCTCCCTGCAGCTGAGGCAGAGCCTGAAGGAGTGACAGGGTGAGGCCGTCTGTGGGCCATACTCTCTGCAGTTGGGATGCAAGCCCATCCTTGCAGGGCCATCTGGGCAGCACATCTCCATATCTACTTCAGGACCCAAAGGAAAACGCCTATGGGCTCCAGGCAGGTAATGCCAATGAGCCAAGTGGGCTGAGTGTATACAATGTGGGCTGAGTGTGATGCAGCCTGGAGTAGCGGGGACTGTGGTGGCCTGTGGTACGTGTGCGTCCGTACTCAGCTGCTTCAGTTGAGTCTGACTCTTTGTGACCCTATGGATTGTAGCCTGCCAGGCTTCTCTGTCCATGAGGATTCTACCTGGGGAATAGCCACTACTCAACTCCATCTGACTTGTACAAGCAGGCATATTGTTGCCAAGCTCAAGAGACTCTAGGCATTTCAAGTTTTCCATAAACTTTCTGGCTTTTAAACCACCATGTCATTAGCTCGCAATGGCACCCCACCCCAGTACTCTTGCCTGGGAAATCCCATGGACGGAGGAGGCTGGTGGGCTACAGTTCATGGGGTTGCGAAGAGTCAGACACGACTGAGGGACTTCACTTTCACTTTTCACTTTCATGCATTGGAGAGGGAAATGGCAACCCACTCCAGTGTTCTTGCCTGGAGAATCCCAGGGACGGCGGAGCCTGGTGGGCTGCCGTCTGTGGGGTCGCGCAGAGTCTGACACAACTGAAGCGACAGCAATAGCAGCAATGCCTCTGAATGCCTCTGGGTTGACCTCTGATCTAGAGGACTAGCTTTCATCTTGGGTGGTCCTGGGGGCAGGAGAAAGACTGAGGTGTTTCTGGATGGGTCCAGAGCCATCTTGCAGAGCTGGGGAGCTCTTGGGGCTAAAGGCTGGGCAGGGCCTGGGAGGGGCACAATGTTTCCCTGTGTGGACATCCACCATGTGCAGGCATGTCTCACTCAGTATATGTGACTGAGGTTGAAACCTTGGGTGCTTGCATTAGATGTGAACTGGTCTCAGGAATGGGAAGTGGTCCCTGTTGGGGCCCCAGATGCCTGGCCTCAAAGGCTCTGGGATCCATGGCCTGTGCACAATGAGGCCACATCTGTTCCCATGCACGTTAATTACACCACAGATAGGGCTGGTGGAGCCAGAATTGTGTGTTTAAGGTAGTATCTCTAGTCCTGTCTATTCACCCTTGCTAATACGGCAGGCAGGTTTTTAATTCCGTGGAGTCAGAAGGCTGGAATATGATTTCCCTAGTGAGTACCACTGGCAGATCTCTGCTTGGAGGGAGGGAGCAGCAGGACCTGGTCGACTGAGAGGGAAAGGCATGGCAGGTCTCATCAAAATCCTGCAGTGCCCTCTGGGTGGGGGCTTCCGAAGTCACAGGGGACTTTGAGTGAGTTCCGGAGCATACTGGCTGCAGCTACCTGGCCCAGCCTCCTTCACTCTCTCCTGGGAAAGACTATGGATTCTCTGGCCAGGGGCTCCTATAGGAGTCAAGGTGAACTCTCCCTCCCTCATTCCTGTGCATGGAGAGGCAGAGTGAGAGCTGAAACGACACTGGTTATTTTCCAAAGGTCAGATTAGGTTATGGTTGTGGTTTCAGCTGCCCTAACGACTTACAGGGTTGAGGACTCACCAAGAGGAATCTGGGCTTTGTCAAATCCTCTGGACTCCTGAGTTTCAATGCTGCTGAGAAGACAAGAGGGATATTGTTTGGGGGAAATTGCTTTGTGCTGGATGGAAGGGACCAAACTGTTATGTGTTGTAACAGTTGTGAGGAGGGGGATTCAGGACGGGGAACACATGTATACCTGTGGCAGATTCATGTTGTTGTATGGCAAAACCAATACAATATTGTAAAGTAATTAACCTCCAATTAAATAAATTTATATTTAAAAAAAAAGAAACTATTTGAAAACTTAGTGGCTAAGAATTATAGTCATTTATTTGCTCATGATTCTAGAGGTTGCCAGTTTGATAAGGGTCTCCCCTGTGGCTGCAGTCAGGTAGTGGCTTGGCTGGGGCTGGGTGGTCTAAGATGGCCTTATCACATATCTGGTGATTGGTGCTGGCTGTTAGTTGAGTCACACTTTCCCAGCAAGTTATTCTGGCCTTTTAAATGTGGTGGCTGTTCCAAAAGTAGCAAGAAAGAAAATGAGCCCCCTTGTACAAGGTTATGCTTGGGTCATTCTTGCTAATGTCCCATTAGCCAAGGCAAGCTACATGGCCAGCCCAGATTCAATGTAGGAGAGGCTTATACAAGGTAGAGGATGCAGAAAGACAAGTTTCACAAGGTCTTTTACTGTAATATCTACCACAATATGTTCAGGAAGAAATGGGGTATGATTCCTACTTCATTCATTCATTCACTTAAAATAGATATTTATTATCAACCAGATGTCAGGTATTTGTGGGCACAGGGATTTCACAAAGTGAACAAGACAAACACCTCTGCTCTCGTGGATTTTACAGTCTAGTTGGGGAGTCAGATGATAAACAAAATACAGTCAGATGGCATCACTTGTCTATGGACAAAAATAAGGTAGAGGAAGAGAGTGAGTCCAGGGCTCCCTAGTTCTGGGAGTAGTGGACAAGTACCCTGGCAGCACATGATATTTGCAGAAAGGAAAGAACCCTGAGTGCCCTGGCAAATGTTGGGCCAAAAAGTGCAATGTCTGACCCAGAGAAGTGTGGCTCTACTGACTGGACCAGAGGGAGATGTTGCTGCTTTATCAAGGGAGATACTCTGCTGTCCAGAGGCTGGGGTGAAGCTGAATCTGGCTCTGTGAACATGGAATCCACAGCTTCAGATGGAACTGGCCTGAGCAGGACCCCTCCCCAACACCCACTTGTTAGCAGACCTGGGAGGGAAACTACTGTCTTTCTTCCTTGTCCCCCAAGCTAGAAAAGGTGAAAAAGTGAAGAAGAGGGCAAACCTCAGATCCGGACCTTGTACTCCTTTCTCATCTCTAAGCAGCTCGAGTCTGGCTGGGGGAGTGAAGAAGAGGGGTTTTGAATCAAAGCCAGAGACTAAAGGGGAAAAATGACAGGGATGAGTCTTTAGTATTATTGGAATAAGTGGAAGTGGCAGCAAAGTTATGGAGGTGGACCAAGGCATCATGAGCGACTCTCTGGATTTAGAATGTGAAAGGCTCGGTGTCTAATACTCTGCTTTCCTGCCTGTTGTTGTTTATTCGCTCGGCTGTGTCCTACTCTTTGTGACTCCATGGACTGTAGCCCACCAGGCTCCCTGTCCATGGAATTTCCCAGGCAAGAAATTCCCGTACTGGAATGGGTTGCCATTTCCTTCTCCAGGGGATCTTCTCGACCCAGGGATCAAGCCCATATCTCCTGCATTGGCAGGCAGACTCTTTACCACTGCACCACCTGGAAAGCCTTTCCTGCCTGTTACCACAGAGGAATCATCTGGGCCCCAGCATGAAACCAATCCTTCCAGGTGTGCACCAAGTCCTGCTCCTTCTTGCCTCTTGAGGGACATCACTCCAACAATCCTTTCCTCCACCTCCTGCTGCAACAAAAAATCTCTCTGCTGGGGCTTTCTCTGAAACATGAAAGCTGTGCTGTTATTTCTCCCCAATTAAAATCATACCTGACCCCTTCTACTGTATCATCTACAACTGTTTCTTTTCCCACCTCTGCAGCACAACCTGTTGTCTATATTTGCTGTCTCCAGCTCTTTCCCTCCCCTTTCACTTAAACCAAACCCAGTCTGATGTTTCCTCCCATCACCACACCACAAAATTGCCATTGGCAGGACCATCAGTGACTTCTATGTAACCAGATCCAAAGGTCAATTCTGCATTCTCATCTTGGTTGAATGGTCAGCTACATCAGTCACAATCTCCCCTCTCTTTGCTACACTTTCTTTCTTTGGCTCTCAGGAAATCACACTGTTACTTTTCCTCCTTCACACTTAACTCCTTCTCAGCTTTTTTCTGCCTCTTCTTCCTCCTCTCACAATCTCTGAATGCTGGAGGTCCCAAGACTCAGTTTTTGGGCCCTCTTTCCTTGTGTGTCTTTCCTTGGCTTCACCAGACCTTAAGGTTTCAAATACCACCCTTACGTCAGTGGATTCCCAATTTATTTCTCCAGCCTGCACCTCTCTCTTTCACTCAAGACAAGTGTCCCCCACTGCCTACTTGATATTCCCACCAGGATGCTGTAGCAGATAGGAGAGACTCAGTTATGCTTTGCTAATGATGACCTCGAGTCTCAGTGGCATATCACAAAAAAAGTTTGTTTCTCACTCATCTATGTATCCTTCACGCTCTGCACGATGTCATCACTCAGGACTTAGGCTGATGCAGCTGCTCCCACCTGGAACATTGCTGATCACAATTTTAGGGAAAATAGAAAACAAGGCAAACCATAAACTGGTTCTTGAAACTTCTGCTCATATTTCATTGGCCAAATCAAGTGCTATGGTCAATCTTGACAACAGTGAAGTGGGGAAAATATAGCAAACATTTGTGGCGATTGCACAGTTTATCAGAGATGCCCAGTGGACATCTTCAACCGTTCTAATCCCAAATTGAACTCCTTCCTCTACAAACCTACTCTTCTCACTTGTCTCCCACTCAGTCTATGTTGATTCAGTACTTCCAGTTACTCAGGTCAGAAATTTTGGTGCCATTCTTGATTTCTCTGTTTCATATCCCATACTTAATCCTTCAACTTGCATCTTCACAATATATCCAGAATCTGACTTCTAGGCATCAGCCACTCTATCCACCCACTAACATCTCATTATTGGATGATTTTGATGGTCTCTTAATATCAGGCCTCCCTGCTTCTATTCTTTTCCTTCTCCCAACCCCCATTCTCTAATAGCCTAGTCTGAATTGAATAGCCAGAGTGGTTCTTTAAAAATACAAGTTAGATCATTCCTTCCTTCTGCTTAAAATCCTTCAATGGCTCCCAGTTTCCCACAAAATAAAACACAGATTCCTCCATGGTCCCAGAAGGCCCATGTGGTCTGGTCCCTGCTCCTTCTCTTACCTCTTTCCTTAGTATACTCAGCATCACTTATACCAGCCTCCTGATTGCTCCTTCATGAAGGGCCTTGGCAATGGCTGGTCCGCGGCTGGGAATCCTCTTCTACCAGATGCCACGTGGCTGCCTCTCTCCCTTCCTTCCCAGCTTACTTTCTCCATGAGGCTATCCCACCATCTAGTTAAAATGTTCATCCTCCCTTTCAGAATCTCCTAATCCCTTAGCAGTTTTTACACTCATTTATTTTATATATATATATATATATATATATATATATATAT